>OX439382.1:23858214-23964214 GCA_949319315.1 Zelleria hepariella
ACAGATAATTAAGCTATCGACATGTGGACTAACTTTTAATTTCATATTCCTAGTAATAAAAAAAATATCACGGAACTACTACTTTTAAACGAAGTTCCGCGATAATTTTTTTATTACTAGGAATATAAAATCAAAAGTTAGTCCATATGTCGATAGCTTAATTATCTGTGTCTGCAACTATATTTCATCGTCCAAAGTTGAATCATTCTCTTACAATAAATTAAAATGTTGAAAAGTGCGAGCGAGAGGGCTGCAGAGCTGAAGGGGATTCTTAAAAGGTTACCGCATGCCGTTGTGAAATTGTGATAAAATACGTAATTTGAGCTACAAAAAACCAAATCTTGCCGTTCCTGACCCGCCGCAAACATGAAAAAATTCAAGCCAAAAGTAGGCAAAAATGCAATTAATTCAGAATAAAAGGTTACCGCTTGCCACCTTGATATTATGAAAATTTATGCAATTCCACATACTAGAACCTAAATCTTTCAGTCTCTAACCCGCCGCATCTATGAAAAAAATTAAGTCAAAAATCGAAAAATGCGTTTTGGCAATGAATGTATGGGTAACTTGCTTTACATCCGGTAGTTCTGACTTTTGGCTGATTTGTTTATGATGTTGGCCCAATGAATTATCAAAGTTTGTGATCTCGAGCGCCGACCGCAACCATGTAAAAAACTGATAAAACCGCGAAATTGTATTGAGAGCAACGCCTTTTTTCAGTTTTTGGCCAGATTTTTGCTCAGATTTTTCTGTAACTTAGTACAAGTACTCTACGACAAAATCAAATAGTAACGTATTCTTAAATTTTTCAAGAATTCCCCCCTAACCGGTAAAATTGTATATCAAAAGTCACCAAAAATGCAGTTAATTCACTTAAAAGGTTACCGCATTTTAAGAATATGTTGCTATTTGATTTTGTCGTAGAGCACTTGTACTAAGTAACAGAAAAATCGGAGAAAAATAGTGGTCAAAAATTAAAAAAAGGCGTTGCTCTCAATTCAATTTCGCGGTTTTTTCGGTTTTTTACATGGTTTCAGTCGGCGCTCGAGATCACAAACTTGGTTGGGCCAACCTCATAAACAAATCAGCCAAAAGTCAGAACTACCGGATGTAATGCAAGGTACCTACTCATACATTTATTGCCAAAACGCATTTTTCGATTTTTGACTTAATTTTTTTCATGGGTTAGGAACTGGAAAATTTAGGTTCTATTACGTAGAATTACGTAAATTTTCACAATATCAAGGTGACAAGCGGTAACCTTTTATTCTGAATTAAGTGCATTTTTGCCTACTTTAGGCTTGAAATTTTTCATGTTTGCGGCGGGTCAGGAACGGCAAGATTTAGTTTTTTGTAGCTCAAATTACGTATTTTATCACAATTTCACAACGGCATGCGGTAACCTTTTAAGTGAATTAACTGCATTTTTGGTGACTTTTGACATACAATTTTACCGTTCAGGGGGGAATTCTTGAAAAATTTAAGAATATGTTACTATTTGATTTGGTCGTAGAGTATTTGTACCAATTTACAGAAAAATCGGAGCAAAAATGTGGCCAAAAACTGAAAAAAGGCGATGCTCTCAATACAATTTCGCGGTTTTTTCGGTTTTTGACATGGTTGCGGTCGGCGCTCGAGATCACAAACTTGGTTAATTCATTGGGCCAACATCATAAACAAATCAGCCAAAATTCAGAACTACCGGATGTAAAGCAAGGTAACCATACATTCATTGCCAAAACGCATTTTTCGATTTTTGACTTAATTTTTTTCATGGATGCGGCGGGTTAGGGACTGCAAGATTTAGGTTCTAGTATGTGAAATTGCATAAATTTTCATAATATCAAGGTGGCAAGCGGTAACCTTTTATTCTGAATTAAGTGCATTTTTTCGTAACTTTGACCTTAAATATCTCATTGATGCGGCGGGTTAAGAACGGCAAGATTTGGTATTTTGTAGCTCAAATTACGTATTTTATCACAATTTCACAACGGCATGCGGTAACCTTTTAAGTAAATTAACTGCATTTTTGGTGACTTTTGAGTCTTTTGACATACAATTTTACCAGCTAGGTAGGAATTCTTGAAAATTTTAAGAATACGTTACTATTTGATTTTGTCGTAGAGTACTTGTATTAAGTTACAGAAAAATCGGAGCAAAAATGTGGCCAAAAACTGAAAAAAAGGCGTTGCTCTCAATACAATTTCGCGGTTTTTTCGGTTTTTTACATGGTTGCGGTCGGCGCTCGAGATCACAAACTTGGATAATTCATTGGGCCAACATCATAAACAAATCAGCCAAAATTCAGAACTACCGGATGTAAAGCAAGGTAACCATACATTCATTGCCAAAACGCATTTTTCGATTTTTGACTTAATTTTTTTCATGGATGCGGCGGGTTAGGGACTGCAAGATTTAGGTTCTAGTATGTGAAATTGCATAAATTTTCATAATATCAAGGTGGCAAGCGGTAACCTTTTACTCTGAATTAAGTGCATTTTTTCGTAACTTTGACCTTAAATATCTCATTGATGCGGCGGGTTAAGAACGGCAAGATTTGGTATTTTGTAGCTCAAATTACGTATTTTATCACAATTTCACAACGGCATGCGGTAACCTTTTAAGTGAATTAACTGCATTTTTGGTGACTTTTGACATAAAATTTTACCGGCTAGGGGGGAATTCTTGAAAATTTTAAGAATGTGTTACTATTTTATTTTGTCGAAGAGTACTTGTACTAAGTTACAGAAAAATCGGAGCAAAAATGTGGCCAAAAACTGAAAAAAGGCATTGATCTCAATACAATTTCGCGGTTTTTTCGGTTTTTGACATGGTTGCGGTCGGCGCTCGAGATCACAAACTTGGATAATTCATTGGGCCAACATCATAAACAAATCAGCCAAAATTCAGAACTACCGGATGTAAAGCAAGGTACCCATACATTCATTGCCAAAACGCATTTTTCGATTTTTGACTTAATTTTTTTCATGGATGCGGCGGGTTAGGGTCTGCAAGATTTAGGTTCTAGTATGTGAAATTGCATAAATTTTCACAATATCAAGGTGGCAAGCGGTAACCTTTTACTCTGAATTAAGTGCATTTTTTCGTAACTTTGACCTTAAATATTTCATTGATGCGGCGGGTTAGGAACTTCAAAAATTAGGTGTTTGTACCCAGAATGACGTGTTTTACAACATATCAAAAGGGGAACCGGTAACCTTTTACTCTGAATTAAGTGCATTTTTTCGTAACTTTGACCTTAAATTTCTCATTGATGCGGCGGGTTAGGACCTTCAAAAATTAGATGTTTGTACCCAGAATGACGTGCTTTACAACATATCAAAAGGGGAACCGGTAACCTTTCAAGAAAATTAAACGGTCGCTGGCGACTGTACTATTATTGATTCTGATATTTTTAGGATAGCCGAGCAATAGATAGGAATATGCTGCTCTATAACTGGCAAACTTATTGAAATCAAGATGTCAAATAACTCAAAATAGAGAGTTAGGTACAGATGGAAGGGGTAGCATTATCATTTTTTGTTTCCAACAGTCGGATGGACTAAACTGACTAGACATCGTCATAGAGGCCAATAACCAGCGGATTCCTAATAAAAAAGAAGACGCACCTAAAATTTCATACTTACCTATTAAGTTTTTTACGCTGGAGATGCAGACACGCCTTCGGTACTGGTCTAACTCGTTTTTGATAATCGGAGGGATTCCCTACAAACCTGTAGCTTGGGTACGAGTATGACTACGTTGTGTTTTTTTTTCTTTAACTTAATGAGACAACAAACTGCGTGTAAACACAGTCCCACTGTTTCTTATATATCTGAGTCATGAACAAAATTCTTTTGATAAACATTTGACATTGGATTTCATTCAAAATGAAAGACTATGTTGTTTACAAATACCGACACCCTATGCTTATTGACTTGTGTTGTGAAACTAAAAAATAAACGAAAAAACCCTCAAGATAAGTTAGAAAACAGCACTTGGAAAGTCAGCGACATGCTATGATATCCCTTTTTGGTCGATTGAAGCAGTCATGTTGCACGCGGTAAGAGCTTCCATGAGGTATCCTAGCGTGTCACTGACTGAACATAGCTTTAGCTCTACAGGGTAAAAGACCGCCAACAAAGCGGGAAACCACGTATTATCCTCATCATAACGAACATTTTTGCCGAAGGAACTATGGCTGGGAAATCAACGGTTTCCAAAATAACAAGGTTCAAAAACGAACTTTCCTAAAATTATTATTTTTTTTTTTTTGCTGAACACTGTTTACTGTCACTTTCTTACTATTGCTTTTCAAAAAGCCATATCAACATTTTGAATATTTCTTACAAAAACCGACGTTAAAATTGCAACCCGCAATGTATTCTGAACTGCCAATGTTTTCGAGTGTAAGTAGTATAACAACACTTGCGCAATATGACTTCTCTGCGTTCCACGCCCATAGCGTGACAATATATTTTCCAAAACAATAACCTAAAAAAATCAAAACCATTTGCCATCGATAATTTGTGGAAAAAGTACTTTTATTTGTTTTGGTGTCTAGTATGCGTGCCTTTTGGGTCTGTTGGCGGTCTTTTAACACCCTGTATAAAGTTCCGCCTTCTCTTTTAAACCTAATGACCGGTCATTCACATTGACATTACGTAACATACAAAGTAACCTTGCACGACCTTGGCCCAGTGCCATAAAAACTAACGGAATCCAATGGGAAGGAGGAGAAAGCCTTTCACTCCAGAAAGTCACCGGGTTTTCCATTCGACTCTGTGAACCTTGTTCAATAACACATTTACTTAGTTCCGTAAATTCAGTGACGTTGTGGTGATAATGATTGTAAGTTTTTTATTGATTGGATATTAATTTTAATAGGATAGGACTTTTGCACCACTAATTAAATTTTTGTGTAACTAATTAATTTCTTTAAGTTTATTAAGACGTAAAAAAACACTCTTTTGTAGAAACACACTCTTTTGGGGTAAAACAATTTGTACCAACCAAAACAATTCAAAGGTTTACGGTTTGATAGGTGCAAATAGCTTTCGCCGGAAATGCAGTTTTCAGCTAAATTGTATCCTCTTGGGGTTTTTTTTTATACATCGGTGCATACAATTTACACAATTTAACATTTTCCTTGACTTAACCTGTGAAAATACGCGAGTAGATACTTAGGTGTGTTAACGATCACTTAATTTTTTTCCATTTTCCTCACTTGCTTAGATCACACACGGGTCACCTTTAACTCCCTATATGTGGGTACCTAAAGTATGTTTATTTTATGAAGATACTTTTTGCCAGCGGCTTCACTCGCGTAAATTACCTATGTATGGGTAAATTGTTATTTGAACCATAAGATTTTATTTTTTATTACCTCTATCCTTGTAACTTTTACAGGTAGATAATAAAATAATCCACACCGATCATTATTTTTGCAAATTTCTATAATGATTTCCTTCTCAAATAAAATAGGTAGGTAGATAGGTAAGTCAGCTAAGTAACTCCCTGCTAAACATCACAATCAGTCCGGAATTCCGGATAAGTGAACAAACATACAGATTGTATTTTGCATTAGTGTGGAATAATCATCACGTAAAGTTATAATCATAGTCTCTAATTTGTATGCATTCATCAGTGCATGAGATTGAAATATCTATGAATGGGTAAGTAGGTAGGTAGGTAGGTAAAGGCCTAAAGGGTAGGTATTAATAAAGCTGATTCATCACCGACCTAGTTACTTTTAACAAGCACCTAGTAAAACGTCTCTAATGTCTCTACCTAATAAAACGTACAACACACCTAATCTTCACATAAAGTGGGCTTTAATATAGGGTTGACACAAAATTAACAATTCACGGCTGACCCCATGCTAAAACTCGTTTGTATCGATGAATAGGAAAACCCTTAGGTATTATGAACTAGCTTTATTCCGCGACTTCGTCCCCATGAACGGTTTTCATATAAACTTGAGAAGCCCTTTTAACCATCTTATCCTTTCGGTTTACCCGGATTTTCAGGCAATCCCCCTTCTAAGTGCATTTATAATTTTCAACGGCATTGTTCCAAACATTAGTCGTTTTGGCTGTGGGTTTTCTGTCAGGTGTCTTCTTTTTTATTTCAGTAGAGATGACATAAATTTTCTGTTACACACTAAAGCAGGGTTTCTTAACCTGGGGTCTTGGATATAGGGCCCATGGAGAGGGTCCGAGGCGTAAGTCATAGTTTTCGGGCGCGCTGTCTGACATTATTTCTAATATCAACAAACAAAAATTGCAAAAATCCAAAGGAGTCCGTAGATTTTTTTTTTTAAGAAGTCTGCGACTTGAATAGAACTGAACTATACACCGTGGAATTTTAGTGGTTTTAAAGCCGAAGGTATTTAGTTTCACTCGTGATTCTGAGCCAAATTCCAAAATTTTACTTCAAAACGAGCGAAAAAAAAACACTTCCCAATACCTAAAAACGGCTATCGCCAATCGACACCATTTGTATGGAGAAGTGAATTTTTTTTTCGCGCGTTTTGGAATGTAATTTTGTAATTTGGCTCAGAATTACCTTGCAACAAAATACCTTCGGCTTTAAAACCACTAAAATTGCACGGAGTAGAGGAACAGCCATCACTAATTTTCTCCCTATTTTTACTTATTTCAGTTGCCGTTGGCACTATGCTCAATCTTCACACCGTGGCTAGTTCACAGCGCCGCCGTGTTAGACCCAGCGCTGTTCCTGGCCCCCAGTCCCCCACTGTCTTCGAGCTTGGACCAGGTCTCGGCTGAAGACCGTTGGAGCTTGGAGCCGAGGGTCGAGAGAGATGCTGGGGATCTGTCCGTGGTGCCGTTGGAGAAAGGTCAGTTTCTGGATCTTACAGTACAGACTGTGGCTGATTCTTCGTATTAGCGTAGCCAGAGCTCAAAACATCTCCCACTTTTGCTCAATGTTCCGTGTATAACGTGTATTGAGCAATAGTGGGGTGATGAAAGATAACAAACAAGAGACCCATCCAACATAACGACGACGCATGTCGCCGCGACAAAAACTTTTATCGAGATCGCAAGAGCGCAAGGAAACGCAGTTCATACCGTTGCGTGGTTGATCTCGTTGAATGGATGGATGAATGAGGGATCGACACGAAGCTGTCAACCAGTCATGATAATTATTATCTCTGATGGTGTGGTGCATAATCCCCCTTTCCCAAAATATTCCTCGGTTTCAAAATGTTCCTTCTTTTATAATCATTTTCCATTTTCAGAATCGGAACCGGAGCCGACCCAACCCCCAGAGTTAATGGAGAAAGCCGAGACGTTCTGGCCATCGCTCCGGCTTGGTAACTACGGCATTAGAAGCCTCCACGTCCCTTTGACATTCGCCGTCTCTGGCAACTATGGCAACTACGGGGCTCCTGGCACGGGGGTCATTGCTAGCAGCTACGGAAATGCTGAAGTAGTTGGAGGGGGTTTCACTCGGCTCTATGGGAAGTCCGCGTTGGCTGGCACCGGCTATGGCGCTTACAGTCTGCCGGCGTTCCAAGGGACTAGGGTCTACGGGAACGGTGGCGCTGCCTTATGGAGCGGTTGGGGCAACGGTAAGTGGGGACACTACGGGAAAGGTTAATAGTTGGGCGTCAGACTAAATGCTTTGTAAAACTGCTGAAACTTATAGGTATGCAAGATGCTTCATAGCGCTTCGCAACGTCGTAGAAGTTTTAGGTAGGTAAGGTTTTGTTAACTGAAAATATTTTACCATATGAGTAGTATGAGTAATATTATCCTTTGGGTATTTATGAGAATGTTTGCCTGCAATAAACTATGATTTATAGCTAGAAGTACGATGATGAGTCTTTCATTTAAATGGTGGATTATGGAAAGGAGTCGTGAATGAGGTACTAATTACTTACGGAAAACCGCAAAGTGTTTAAGACAGCTTATATGTATTTTAATACCTAGGAGTCACAATGTAAACAAATTGGTTTGTGTGTTTGGGGGATTTCCCTACCCCATCCCGAGTTAATAATATTTGTCACAAACACTTAGGAAGGACGCTGTTTAATGTCAAGGATTCGGTTACTTAAGTACCAACACGTAAAAAAGAGATAAAGAAATACCTACATACTTGAAATTTAATATCGGTACTTAATTTCCATTGACTAGTACGTGCAATCAGCCGCTAAAATATCCCTAATATTCGTCTGTGGGAGCAAGCCTACCCGCTTACGAGCAGCAGGTTCGCAGTTTGGATAAAGTCGTTCGGTTGATTGACATTCGGTTAAGCAACGCTCTATACCTATCTATATACTTAACCTTATAAAATTGCAGTTAATTGCACCGTCAGTTTTATATCTTCTTTTATCACGGATGGAGGGTCAGATGAGGAGCAATTTAGTACTTAGGTATACCTAAACCCTGCATTAAAAAGGCTATTACGTTTTAGATTCAACAAAGCCTTGTCAAAACTCCACTAGGTATCGCTAATTTCATTGCTTGTCAGGGACAATCAACGGACCTCGTCAACGAGTCACCATTTCAGCCATAATGACTTTCCTAGACCGCGCTGGCCCCGCTGACAATCACACGTCAACGCACAATACCCAAGTTTCCGGTGCGATGGCAATTTATTGCTCCCTACAAACTCCCACGGCCCATTCCACAGTCCGCGATGGCGGGAGCTATACTTCTCTTCGCCGTTCTGCTACCTCACTTGGTCGCCAGTTCTGGGGAAGGCAACTTGCATCTCTTGAAGGATGAAGTCGCCATCGCCATGCGCGAGTGCACGACGCCTGGAAAAGACAACACTAGTCGCCAACAGAGATCAGCTCAGTACAGCGACGACGCCTCATACCCGCATCCGCGCATCGATGGAAACACCCAGCAGGAACTAAAACATGGCGGTGTTATGCTGGCAGCAGCGCCAGGATATACACTGAGACGGCTGGCACTCCCGAAAAATGTCAATATAGACAATAATATTTTTGAAATTATTTGTGCGTCTATATACTCCATGGGTAAATTTGTGTGTAATTGTATAGTTGTTTACATTCCTCCAAAGAGTTCGGAAGAGGAATACATGTCGATGTTTAGTATATTGGAGCAACAATGCACTACCTACAAGAACTTGTTATTGGTGGGTGATTTGAATTTGTATTCAACTACACTTGAAATACGTCACTATTTTGAATGCTTCATTACCTGTTGTGAATTGCGCGAGCGAAATTTCATTCCAAATTGTAACAATCGCCAGCTTGATGTTGTGCTGACAACTTTTCCTGAGAGTGGAGTGACGGTGGAAGCGGAGGCAGGTGCGATCGTACCTGTGGACACGCAACACCCGCCACTGCGCGCGCGTCTCTGTCTGCCGGAGCCCGAGCGTCGCCGCGATGTCGCACCCGTCCCGCGCGCCCCGCAGCCCCCCGCAACAGCTGAGACGGACTCTCGACCGAGGTGGAATTTTTATAAGACTGATTTCCAGGGTTTGTATTCCGGCTTAGCTACTGTGGATTGGACCCCACTGTATGAGGCTACGAATTACGAGGATTCCTTGAATATATTTTATAGCGTAGTTAACACGATAATTGATGATTGCACTCCCAGAAAAAAGCGTAAGTTCGTGGACCCCCGATATTGTTATCCGGAATGGTTCACGACCGATTTAATACGCGACATAAAGGAGAAAGCTAGGTTGCATAAACAATATAAGCTCAGCAAGGCAGCGTGTGACTATGACTCGTTTTCTCGCATAAGGGCAAGCATAAAAACTAGCACAGTTAGGGCGCATGAAGAATATAAAGCGAGACTGCAGTCGCGACTGGCGGCCGATCCCGCGTCTTTTTGGAATTACATAAAGGCGAAGCGTAGCAGTAGGGATAGCGAAAGTCGCATAACCAAAAATGGGACCCTGATCCCGGACGAAGACCGTGCTAAGGAATTTGCAGCTTTTTTTAGTTCCGTGTACAGTGTGACGCCACCGCTCTTGGACGCGCGCGCCGCGGTGCAGGCCTCGGCCGCGACTGCCGAGCGCGTGCATGTACCGAGTCTGGAGCTGAGCGATGTGCGCATTGCGCTCGCGCGTCTCAAGCCAAAGCGCTCCGCCGGCCCGGACGGGATACCACCTTACGTAGTGAGAGATGTGCGTATGATGTTAGACGAGCCCCTACTGCACATTTTCAACCAATGTCTTGCCTCTCGCTGTTATCCTGAGATGTGGAAAACTACTAGAGTTATACCGGTACCGAAAGGAGGCTCGGGGTCGGATGTCAGCGGGTTCAGACCCGTGGCAGTCCTCTCGACTTTCGCGAAGGTCTTCGAGTCCTCGTTGCAGAGGTGCATCTACCTGCAGATGCGGGCACAGCTGTCGGACGCTCAGCACGGCTTCAGGCCGGGCCGCAGCACCGCGACCAACCTGATGTGCTTCATGTCACACGTAGCGCCGGCCGTGGACAAGGGGGTCCAGGTCGATGCTGCGTATTTTGACTTCAAGAAGGCGTTCGACACAGTAGACAACGATGTTTTGTTGGAGAAATTCGCTGGCGTCGGTTTCACTCCACAGTTGCTGGAATTCTTCAGCAGCTACCTTAGAAACAGGCGGCAGTATGTAGAATATGCAGGCAAGGTGTCAGACCCATATTATACTTACTCTGGGGTAAGTCAGGGCAGTAATCTTGGCCCCCTGGAATTCATCATCATGATTAACGACTTGCCTAGCGTTGTGAAGGATGCTGTATGTTTGCTTTTCGCGGATGATTTGAAGCTGTTGTTGCCGGTGCGGAGCGAGTCGGACTGCGAGACACTGCAAGGTGATATACATCGCGTTGTGGAGTGGAGTAACGCCAACAAACTTTACTTCAACGTGGGAAAGTGCGCGATCATGACGTACAGCCGAGCGCACGAGCCGCTGCAGCGCCAGTATGATGTAGATGGCTCTGCTATGGCTCGAGTCACGCAGGTACGTGACCTCGGCGTAAACATGAAGACTGATCTATCGTTTGGCGATCACATAGAGGGTATTTGTAAAAATGCCTTCAAGAAGCTAGGTTTTATTATGCGCCAAGCCCGTGGATTTTCCAACTTCCAAGCGATAAAATCTTTATATAATGCCCTAGTTAGGAGTAAATTAGAAACGAGTGCAATCATTTGGAACCCGCATGTTGCTAAATATAGCGACATGCTGGAAAAAATGCAGAATAAATTTACGAGATTTTTATATTTTAAATATTACGGGGTATATCCTTTTTTCCCCCTAATGTACCCGACGCTATTTGTTATAGGTATGGTCGGGTATAATACCCTCGAGCTTAGGAGGAAATTAGCCTTGACGACCTGCTTTTTCAGGCTTATTAGGGGCTGGCTGGATAACCCTACAATTCTGCCTTTGGTCGAGTTTTATGTGCCGGATAACTACAGTAGGGCCCGGAACCACAAACTCTTTGTCGAGCGCACCGCAAACACTAACTTGTTGAGGGAGTCACCTGCCTTCGTTGCTATCCGCCTACTCAACCGGTTTAATACGGAGACAGACATTGATTTGTTTCAATGTTCGCTCGCGCAGTTTACCCAAGGAATGACGCACCTGCTTAGCATCAAATGTAATGACATGTAAGAATATTTTAATTTTGTTATTTCTTAACATGTCTAAATTATTGTTTTGTTTCATTTAATGCTGATTTTTAATATATTTTTTTGATTGTATTTAAAATTTTCTAAGTGTAATTTAATTAATTCTTTTATGACGAATAATATTTATTTCTTAAAAATTTATATTATTTGATAACTTAGTTTAATACGATGAATTATTGATTTATTTAATTATTATTTCAATCTATAATTTCATTCATAATTTATTAATTAATTAATTATTTTTAATTACTTATTTAATATTATTTATAATACAATTGTCGAATTAGAATGAATCTGTAATGACATTGTTGAATATACATACGATAATAAAAATAAAAAAAAAAAATAAAAAAGTATAGTCACGAAAGAAGGAACACTAGCGATCTTAAAGACCAAATTCACGTACTCAACGCTACAGACTACGATTACGAAGGCTACAGCAACGGTGGCGCCGCCAGTGGCGGAGAGAAGTTGGTTAACAGTGTGGCGAGACCCGCGAACGCAAACAGGACTCGTCGGAGCGACCCTTTAGTCGCCAAACCAGATTCCGACCAGGTAAATTGATAAATTTTCCTCGAACCATCTTTAATAACACTTAGAAATTTTATGAATGCAATAATCATCCGATTCATCAATATTTTCAGTGCCTAAGCCAGTGCATCTTCGCAAACCTTCAAATCGTAAGTAAAGATCATCGTCTCACTGATCGAAAGGCTACTGACCTTCTTAAGGCGCTGGGCATAGTGGATTAGCCCGCGCGCAAAAAAAATGCACAAAAATGATTCCTGTATCAAATGCACTAAAAAAATCGAAAATGTTCACATATCAAACCCTAGAATTAGGTGAGAGCTGTCTAAAACCGCCAGTTTTATATTGATAGCCATAACAGATTGCAAGATATTTTGTTTGAAAAAAAGTGCGCCGCCTATTTTTTTTCATCAAAAATATCTTCAAAACGTTTATGAATGTCAACACGAAACTGGCTGTTTTAGATAGGTCTTACCTAATTCTAGGGTTTGATATGTGAAAATGTTCGTTTTTTTTTAGTGTATTTAAACAGGACTCGATTTTGTGCATTTTTCTTGCCGCGCGGGCTATTCACTATGTACAGCGCCTTAAGTTTTTTGCCTCTACACAGGTGGATGCCCGGGGTATTCCCCGCGAGACCGAGCTATGGAGTCGCGTGCAGTCTTCCGTAACGTCGCAGCAATCGAGATCGGCGCTGAGAGACCAACTTCGCGCCTGCTTTCAGGAATTGCAATCAGGTCCGCGACGAGCTTGCTATTCAGTTTCCGAAGGCGTTGTAGACATTTTTTCCAACGTTTACGTTACGCTGTCGATAGGTTCCCAGTAGAAGGACAAAACTGGGTTTTCCTCGTTTTTCTCCTACAACCAGCGAACTAATCCTCTACAATTAGAATCACAATATTCTTTGCTGTAAAAAACTAGAAAAACATTAAAAGGTCATACAACTGAAGCCTATCGAGGCCCCATTGCGTTGCAGCCATTGAGTTGAGAGGATGGTATGTGCTGAGCTAGACTACTTTATCTAAGGCACTATAGCATCCGCGTGGTCGCTTCACCCACCTAGTGTCAGAAGAGGTGCTACCGGACGGTGTAGGTAATCATCTAAACTTAAGAATAAGATGTAGATAAGGGCACCTATCTAATCTAAAGACCTAATTTTTGTAGTCAACCCTTCTTATACCTATGATGTACAAATACCAAATAATTTATTTTCTTATCACAGAAGCTGAAGACGACGGCTGTTCCTATTCAAACAAGCTGGAGCGATGTTTGATGCTGCGTTTCTCAGATCGCAAGGCCGATCAGGACTCAGAGAAAAGTACCCAATAGACTCTACGAAATGACCAGCGATATTCTTAATGAAATACGGATTTAAATATTCATTTCGGGATAGTTTAGGGCCCTTTTCCACCGCACCGTCAACGCCAACGCCGACCAGAATGAGATGACGGCGCCGAAATAGCCATTCCATACAAAATATATCGGTGCGGTGGACAAACGCCCTAAGACTTATTTTCAAAGCGTGAGAGCTCATGAAACGCCAAGAATGCGATGACGGCGCCGAAATAGCCATTCAATACAAAATATATCGGTGCTGTGGACAAACGCCCTAAGACTTATTTTCAAAGCGTGAGAGCTCATGAAACGCCAAGAATGAGATGACGGCGCCGAAATAGCCATTCCATACAAAATATATCGGTGCGGTGGACAAACGCCCTAAGACTTATTTTCAAAGCATGAGAGCTCATGAAATATCATGGCTCACTCATTGCCGACCAAAACCAGTTTTCGAAAAATTGTGTTAATTTAAATTTATAATATACAATCCTTAGCTTCATCATCATCATCAATTCCTGTTATCCCCAATCAGGGACATAGAGCCCATTGTGGCCGATTTTGCGCTTTCATCTCAAGCTCGGATATGCTCATAACTAAGCCTTAGCTTAGTTACTATTAATTATAATAATATCAAATCAGAATAAATTCTGGACTTAATTTCAAAGACTTTCTCTGTTACTTATGTAGTTATTATTTTAAATATTTAGGTAAATAAAGGATGATAGGGTATTTCGGAAAGGAAAATGGTTGCGGGTGGTATATTACATGTGCGTTTTCGTCAGTCTCTTCAACTTTGATAGATCGCAACTGATGCGGAAATATCTGAGTTGGCAATGGCACATTTATTGTTCGGTGGGTCTCATGGGATGACTAGAAACAAAAAAGAAATTTTACAAGTTAAGTAATACTTACCTTATTAACTTGAAAAATATCTTTTGTAACTTAGTTAAGTAATTTGTAAGAAATATTTCAAACAAACATAGAACTAATAGTTAGACTTACACAGATAGTAATAAATGTTATTGCAAAAATGCACACGGTAAACATTGCACTTTTTTTCTGACGTGTCAAGGCCATGAAATGAAACAGTTCAATAGAACCAGGTATGTTTTACTTTGCTCTTAGCAAAAACGGAAACCGTTCTTATCAACTACATAAACCTATAAAGGTATAAAAAAGTGTGTTATATTTTTTGCAGTGTTTATTTCTCTCTTATCAAACAAATAGGTAATAAATTATTACAGTCCACATAAATAGGGTAAGAACGGACTAGTGCACTGCAGGTGCCAGTACAGAGAGATTTAATATGTTAAGTGGTAAGGGAGGTCGACTCACGCATACTTTGGGCTGGCTCTGAACGTGTTTGGACCACCGGCATATATGAAGCAGACCTTCTCTCTCGGATGCAGACAAACGCTCCTGAAAAAATAATAAATGCACACGTTACATGGTTGCATTATCAATTTATTTAATTAATAATACTAGCTTTAGCTCAAATCTCAACACTTAAGCACCACAACAGTATTTTATTTTGTAATTATGCATGTATTTGTTACAAGAGACTTACTAGTAAGGGATATAGCACATGATAGACAGCCACATCTGCAACTGTGAGGAACTGGCCGGTAAGGTAGGTGTTCTTTTGTAACGCCTTATTTATATCCTGAAAAAAAAAAGAAAACTCTCTTTGAAACCACTTTTTTTTTATGAAAAGAGTGACCCAGTATTTTTAACCCCTGACCCAAAAAGATGTTATAAGTTTGACAGTATGTGTAGTATCTGTTTGTGTTTGTGTGTCTGTGACACCATAGCTTTTAAAAGGGTGAACTGATTGGGATGCAGTTTTTTTTATTTAAAAGCAGGGTACATATGTAGTGATATTTCTTACGTATGTTTCATCAAAATCGCTTCAGCCATTTATGAGATATTCTAATACGAAATTAAAATGTTGGGGGTTTTTTGAAATTTTGAATTTAGTAGTTATCTATGTACCAACCTTCAGGAAGCTTCTCGCGAAAGAGGGGTTAGAGGCAGCTTGGTCGGCATACATAGCTATGTGCTCCAACCACTGGTAACAGAGAATCGTCTGCTCTTGGCTCATTTTGATGCTGCTTCTGGAGGCTAACCTGAGGACGATGCTGGCGAAGCCTTCCACATTCTGCTTGTCCACAACCGTTGTGAGGACCTAAAGGGTATAAAATATATTTTATTACAATAGATTTTTGTATTGAAACTGTGGAAAATCGAGTCAAGACGTGAAAAACTTACCTTGTCGGTATTAAAACACACCGGTCCAGGTGAAGTATTCAAATATTTTCCTACTATTTTAATAACTTCAACGTTGCACACACTCATAGTGTATGTTTTATTGAAATATTCGTGATAATTTAAATAAATTAATAGAAAATTAGAAAGAAATCTAACCCTCTTCTTGTCCGTACACAGAACGTCGTGAGTTGACTGACGTATTGACGTAACTCACAGATAAAAATATGTCAAATAACGCATGTTATCTGTGAAATAACGCTGTCGGAGAGACCAAGGGGGGTACACACGGACGGGTGGGTGGGACCGTTCGGTTTTCCCGGCATTTCGTTTTCGATTGCTTTGGTGGTTTCAAGACGGACGCAGTTTGCGCGTTGTTAGCTTGATTTATAAATCTGATTGGGACCACTACCCATCCGTGTTTTGGGTGTGTCTGAGGTGGTGCCTAAAGTTTGTCTGTGTGCCTGGTGACGCAATTAATCTGTGACGCCATTTTATTTTGGTTTTGAGGTTATGATTGGCTAGAACAAACGAAAAATTATTTTGTAATTTAGCAATAGAAAATTCTTAATCGAACCTCGACCATGTCGTGGTTAATGAAATTTGGCTTTCGAAGAGCAATAACTGTTCATAATAACTCTTTGTTGAACGTCTGTAAGTATGCTTCTTCACCACCCACAACTCCCACAACAACGGATTCCAATCAACTGACTGACTGGGAAACTCTAAGTAAAAAGAAAACTATTAGCAAAGCCATGAAAGCATACTTAGAGCGGGCCCAAGAACACGATGAATTCATGAAGAGGCAAAAGTTCGAGTATGACATCGGAAAACGACATCTCGCTAATATGATGGGCGAAGATCCAGAGACATTCACCCAGAAAGACGTAGATCGAGCTATTGAGTATCTATTCCCTAGTGGCATTTACGACCGTGCGGCCAGGCCACTGATGAAACCCCCAGAAGAGATATTTCCTGCTCGTAAAGCTGCTGAATTTGATGAGGCCGGTCGACCCCACCATTTCCTCTTCTACACCGGAAAACCCAACTTCTACAAGCTCCTATACGAATCAGTTGAGATCATACAAGATATTTATAGATATGAAGACAAAGTGATCGCAAAGAAGGCAACTCCAAACCCCAGTGAAAGCATCGAGCTAGGAACCAGTGTCTGGTTTGCCAAAGATCAACTAGAAAAGATTCTAGTTGAGCCACTCACAGATTTGGAGTATGACAACTTCAAAAATGTAATGGAAAGGATTGTGTCTTTGCCACATGCCTACAGGCACAAGGAATTCATTGAAAAGTTCAGAAAGCCCTTAGCCTCTCAGAAGTTTGCCCTTGAGATACCAAAGCCAAGCTATGACGACGATGGCAGAGCCTTTGTCACAACCTATGAGTGCCTAAGGAAGGATGCCAGAGGAGACGTGACAATAAAATCTCCTGGCACTGGAAAGATTACTATAAACGGCAAAGATTTATCTTACTTCGATGATGTGCAGTCGAGGGAGCAGGTACTGTTTCCATTGATATTTACCGGTCTCCAGGATATGGTAGATGTAGAGAGCCACATTGAAGGGGGAGGTCCTTCGGGGCAGTCGGGAGCTATTCGCTGGGGTATTGCGTGGAGTCTGCGTAGTTTTGTGGACGCAGAGATGTTGCAAAAGATGCAGGTGGCAGGCCTGTTGACCCGAGACCACCGCCGACGTGAGCGCAAGAAGCCAGGGCAGCCCGGAGCCAGGAAGAAGCCCACGTGGAAGAAACGATAGGCTGTCTAGTGTGATGGTTTAGACTTAGAAAAAAATATATGATTGTTTTAAACCATAAAAACATCTCTTTTCTTTGCTTCATCTTTTCTAACTCCTATTAGGGGGGGGGGGGGGAGGGGGGCCGTATTCCCCAGAGTCAGAGAATTAATTTTAGAGAAGTAGTTTTCATATGTGATGAATTGATGAGGTAAGGTTAAAAAAAGAAACTCAAGAAAATGTTAAAAGAATATTTATTTATGTTCAATTTATTCAGTTATTTTTCTTCCTGTAACTTTTCTTAGCCGACTTTCTCCGGCCACCAATCTTCTTCTTGAACATTTGGTCCTTCCTCTCCCTATTGTACAGCCTCTTCTTCATGAGGGACTTCAGTTCTCTTCTTTCTTTCTGTCCTTTGTTGTCATTTGGAGTGGTGAAGAAAGCTACACCTTCTGTAACAAAATAAGTAATGAGTCAACAATGTAACCTGCTGGTTCGAAATTTGGTTCTCTTGTTTATTTATCCTATCCAAATCGTGGGTCTATGAGAAAATGGTTCCTCTGTGGTCCTATTAGGACGGTCTGTTCGGGTCTTGCCCCCTTTCTGCCTTTGCCCCCTTAGTGTGATACCAGGGGATGGTAATGGAAAAATGAACTGTTTTCCAAAATCCGAGAACTCTACATCTCTACTTGCCAACTATGATAGTGGAAACCGTTACATTCATGAGTTGGTTGAATTCAGTGACCTACTCAATTAACACGGAAGAACAAACCTGCTAATCTGACATCAGATTCTGTAAAGAAGAACTTCTCATTCCAAACAACTTTTACTTCTGTTTTTGTATTGTTTTGGTCAGTTTTACTGGTTTCAGTTTCATCCTCCGAGTCTGAGGAGTCATATTTGAAAGGATTTGCTTCACCCTTATCCAAAGGATGTCTCACTTTGGGCTCTTTTTGCTTTTCTAGGGGTATGAACTCTGCCCCTTGCTCCTCATCATCTGAAAATAATCGTAAAATTGCCATTCAAATAGCTAAATTTTTTTATTGACACAGGCTATCAAAAACAACCAACTTGGACCTCCTTTTTTTGTATCGAATTCTGGTAGAAATCTTGGGATTAGAGTTTAGTAGTTAGTTTGCAAAACCTGTTACCTTGTTTACTTTCATCATCCCTATTGAATAAACTCCGCAGACTGAATGTGTTTGGTTGTGCAATAGCTTCTTTCAAAGTGTCAGAAACTTTATAAAATGTTTCCTTTGACACCTCCACTTTTTCAACATCCTGCTGAGGTGGCTCTGGCTGCGGGTCTTGTTGATTTTTTTTCTTTTTACTTTTTTTGCTCGGTTCTTGTTTCATCTCTTCAACTGGTGCAAGGAACTTGGCATGTTCCGGTTGTGAAGGATCAAACCGTAACATTCCTAACTTTGTCCTGGAATTTTACAATTAAAATGAATTATTTGGTGTTTTTACATTATCTATAGTTTGTTTATTGCTTTAATTATGTATGAATAGGGTTTTCAAACCAGAGAGTTTGGGCAGTCATGTTTTATTTTATAAAAATTTTAAAACTTACTTTGTCTTCTTATCATTTGTAGACTCATTCCTATTCAGAGATGATTTAATAGAAATGCCCAAAACATCTTGCAGTATGTTTAGTTGCTTGGCCTTTTCATCGGTCTGGCCTAGATCGATGTCTTCATCCATTACCTCCTTGTTTACATCTTCCACGAGTCCGTCATCTTCATCAACAAATCTCTCATCTAGTGTGAAACGTTTGTCAGATTTATACCTGCTTTGCAACTCTAAAACCTTTAATGGTACATGGTCAATATAATACAATGGAAGTGGATAATGGATATAAAATATGAATAGCAATCAAGATATGAAAAGAAAGCATAGAATCATAGAATAGAATATAGTCATTTAGTCATATGCAAAGAAAGTTTTTATTACTGCAAGTAAATTTTTTTATCAATACATACCTTTTGCCCTTTCTTCCCTTCAAAGTGTTCTTTGATTGAGAAGTTAACATCATCTTCGCTGTCATCATCATTGTCAAACAAGGACTGGCCGGAGTCTTTAGTACTGTTCTTACTATTTGTTGGGACCACTGGCGTTGTACCATCGTCACTATCAGAAAAAATAACTTTCTTTCTGGGCACATTGTCCTGAAAAATAAAATTGAAATAATTTATATAAACTTAAAAGTAGAGATTAGATCTAGAATCGAATTAAAAAAATACTATTACAATGCCACTGAGGCCAGTGTTGATGATCATTTTCTTCTGTTTGAACTCTTCTCTCTTTTTCTTCATTGAATCCAATCTTTTCTGATCTGAGGCTACTTTCTTCTTGTCCTCAGGAGCTGAAAAATTTTCACTAGGCTTTTTTGAGGACTTATCAAATTGCGGTTTGGCTTGTAAGTTATACTGAAGCTTGGCTTTGACTGGTGCAACTTCATGATTCTTAATTTTGTGTTGAATTTCTTGGCCTTTATCACTGTTGCTAAGTTGCCTTTTCCGTGGATTGAGCTTTTCATCTAGTTTCATAAACGGTGCTTTTTTGGGCTTCTGAGCCAAGTTCTGGAAAGAGATAAACATAATTAAACTGTACCTTTAGTAACAGTTTCTAAAGTTACTAAAGGTGCAACTATATGGTGTTAAAAGACAGCTGCCATAATGGGTATACCAGTATAATGCCGGAAGTAACATAATTTCCCCAATAAACCTTGGTTGAGACATAAACTGTTTACGAGATAATGAGGTTCTAAAATGAACGTTTTCACTTTGAAGATGAAAACCAACCTTAGCAACATCCTTCAATGCAGACTCTTGCCTCTCCCTCTGAAGGCGCTCTAGGAAGCTCTCCCGAGCGCGGGTCACATACAGCCTGTTGCCCTTGAAGTCCTCTGTTGTAAAATGATTGATACCTGAAAACACACGGTTATGACGTCAGTCATTGCTTAAAAATATATACAATAACAAGAGCATTCGGGCGACCACGTTCATCATTTATCTATGGCAGTAAGAAGGGAAGGAACTTGTGATGCACAAAATTCACATTGAATAAGTGGAGAGGACTTCGGGTTTTCTTTGGACTTTAAAACGTTTTATTCCAACTTTAAACCGGAATACTTACATGATTCGATTCCGTAGTGATTGGCACATAAAGTTACAAATGCAAACTTCTTAGCACTGTTCGATTCTACTTTGGTTTTCAAATCGAAATTGGTTACAGTCCCAAAGGATCCAAAAACTTCGCGCAGCGCATTTTCATCAGCGATTTCTGGTAAATTTCCGACAAAAAGACGTGTGTCCAGAGCCATTACACCCTTACTATTTAAATGTTGATTCGAAATAAAGGATAAACACAAAAATAATTTATTTTCCAAATGGGCACATTTTTTTGGGAAACACACGTTTTATCACAAACGTTTTATTTACAAGAATTACCACAGATTAGCAAAATGACATTTCAGCTGTAACTTTAAAAAGAGGTTATGGAACCACAGAGCAAAGCAAATAAGGTACAAATACACTGTCGATGAAACGCGACTTTATTGACCACACCACACCACACCATACCCTAGCCCACTACAACGTGTAAAATCAACTTTTTAGATTTTGCTAACTAACATGCAGAGCTTTATAACGTTATAAAATATAGCGATATTAGAAGTTATGTAACGTTATAATGATTTCGTTTTGTTATTATAGCGCTATTATATCGTTATGATAACATAACTCTATGAGAAACATAACGAAATCATAACAAAATTATCAACAATAACGTTATAAATAAAGGTATTGCGCTGTTGCCGCTCCGCTCTACTACCGGGAGGAGGGCGTGGCCAGGGCCCTTAGCCTGTAACGCAATGGCGGGTCAATGGCGTCCCGGCAGAAGAACAAAACCGGGCTCTCCTCGTTTTTCTCCTACAACCAGATAAAATGTTTTTTCGTCCGTGAGAGGATAGCGAGGTGCCTCTAGATGAAACTTCGAATGACCCAAAAATTAAAAGACGAAGGTTTTGTAAAACATGTTAGCAAACTCTAGTTAATGTCCATCAGCATTGTGTTGAAATGAATTTGTCTGCGCCCATCACAGATACTTCAAAAATAGTTGGTATCCCAAGAACCAAGATTGCCGTCGTGTGTACCGACACTATCTAAGCGAACGGACTTTACCAGCTAAACTTTTGTATTTATATGAAATTGTGTAAGTAGGTTGTATCCCACCAAAAACATTCTGTAAAAAAACTAGCCAAGTCTCGATAGAGCTGCTTGTTTATCTCTAAAAAGTAATGAAATCTAGACAAAGTCGTGCCAAGTCTAAGGTTCCTTACTGCGATTTCTTTATTATTATAGTTAATGTTGTGTGACTTGGCCGTTGAAGGGTACACAAGGGTACAAAACCAGGTGCTCCATGACA
Organism: Zelleria hepariella; assembly: GCA_949319315.1. NCBI lineage: Eukaryota > Metazoa > Arthropoda > Insecta > Lepidoptera > Yponomeutidae > Zelleria > Zelleria hepariella. The sequence continues at coordinate 23,880,137 of OX439382.1, forward strand.
CCATTGCACCAATCTGTCCTATACTTATATTTTGTTTCAGGCTCGCCTATACATTAGTATTATTGAAATACGCAGCTTTATCGAGCCTACTGAATTAACGTTTTCCAAGTGGCAATTTTCCATCGTCAATGGGTAGCGGTTCTGGCGACAGATTGTCCCATAAGCTGGGCAAAGGCCTTCTCTCGGTGAGAGAGTTTGAGCTTAATCACCACGAGTAGTATTGCTACTACAAATTCACAAATGTACGTAACTTTGAAATTAAACAAAGTCATAGATACATGCCCGCACCGGGAATCAAACCTAGGACCTTTCACTTCAGAGTCCACTGTTCTACCCACTAGACCAGCATCGCTTTTTTTATTTTATTCATATGCGTATTAAAAGCAGAAGGGGAGGCATGCGCCCAGCAGTGGGACGCTATAGGCTAGATTAAATTAGAAGACGTGTCCCACTACGGTGGCAATGACAGTCGATTTTTTTATGTACCAATAGTAGAAGGGGGCATTACCACATCTCTAATACAGCTGAGACCAGCTAAGGGTTCTTCATCAGATACTTCAGACCTTCGAATTTTGACATAATATGAAGCGGCCCACAAAGTTGAATATTTTTTGTAAAGGCGTTATGTCGATCTCTAATAGTTTGGTTGGGCTCTTGTGTTTTCTAATCAGGGTCACCAGGTACTCCAGAACTTCGATTATCCTAGTTTTTAGAGTTTTCTTTTTATGTGGCCATGAAACCCTAACTGTGTACCAAATTTCAGCTCTCTGAGTTTATGGGAAGTACTAGTTATATTCTGATGATCATGAGTGAGTGAGTGAGTGTCATAAATGCGAAACTTTGCTTTCGCTTAACTTCGGAACTAAGTGACCTACAGACTTGAAATTTTGGATTGTATAGCTATATGTATATAGATTATAGATTATAGCTTACTGGATGACGAAAATTTCTGCGTTCTGGTCTTATCCAAAGGTTCTCAAATAGGGGCCTGAAAATGCGGCGAAATGGTTCCAGTTAGTGTTGTAAAATGACCGTCACATTCCATAACCGTCCGTTATTTATAATAAATATCCGGTCACAATCGACATTTATGGTCACATTGGACAAATAGGTATTTTGACTAGAAAAGTGTGTCGATGCTTTTATTTCGCTAGCCATCTTAGGCTGTATGTGCATCGCCGGCGCTGCCCCGCACCCCACGATACAGTGCCATTGGACAAATAGGTATTTTGGCTTCCATAAATGTTACGTTATCTCGTAAATTAAGAGGTTTAGCGCAAAAATAATGAAATTTTCGAACCCCCTAATACCCCCGAAATCAACCATTTTACATCTTTATGTTTTCTAAAAATCAATATTACGAGGTTTTAAGGGGTTCGAAAATTTCGTTATTTTTGCGCTTAACCTCTTAATTTACGAGATAACATAACATTTATTGACAGCGTAAATGACATTCGGCCTTCAAATACGTGCCCGAAAATTTATCATTCCCCTTATCCCCAAAACTACTAAGCCGAAATTTTTGAAATAAATACAGAATATGTAGGTATTTACCTATAAATTGCAGGGAAACCTATAAAAAGATTCCGATATTTATATTTAGTAATAAGAAAAAATGTGTATGTCAGTACGGAACTCTTAGTGCACGAGCCTGACTCGCACTTGCCGTTTTTTATTTAGCAATAAACTTTTTTGAATTTTGATTTTTTTTGTTTTTTTTTTTTTTAGGTAACCCGCCATAGTAATACATGTTCTGTGTTATTTTCAATACGCTACCTATTGCGGATCCCAAGAAACAGCCCTTTAAAAGAAGGACAGATAGACTGACAGGCAGACGGACAGACAGACATTGGAGGTGGAGTAATAGGGTCCCATTTGGCACCCTACGGGTGCGGAACCCTCAAAATGGAGTCTAGGTTATTCGCAAAATGAATATGTCGTATGTGACCATAAGTGTCCATAAATGTCCGAGCATATTGGATAAATGTCCAATATGCTCATAAATGTTCGTCAGACATTTTTAACGTGACGAGCACTTTACAACTCTAGTTCCAGTAAAGGATGGCACGGCAGTGTTTGCTTCGCGCTCGACTTGGCGTGGGTACTGCCGTGCCCCCAGATATAGGACGGACGTGTCGGTGTAAATAATTTCTTACCTACTTGGCACATACTTGAAGAGTGGGAAGAAAAAGGATTAATGCTGTGTTCAGGCATGTGGAATTGGGTACGCAAAGTTTTTTGTTCGAAAGTCCGTTATTGGCTTAAACTTATCTTTAAACAATTTTGAGAAACTAATTTAATATTTTTAATTTTGGTCCAGTAGTTTTGTTTTTATGCGCTAAAATGTTTTGTTCCTATGACCGCCAACAGTATGCAGACCGTCGCCTGAGAAGGTCATAAAACCGTATCTTTGAAACGTTGTAAAATCCAAACTATTGAACCAAAATAAAAAATATTGAAATTAGTTTCTCAATATTTTCTAAAGATAAGATTAAGCCAATAACGGACTTTCGAACAAAAAACTTTTCTTTCCGAATTGCTGGAATGTGGCAAAAAATTCAAAGTGTATGGTGGAGAATGAAGAATACCATCAACTTTAGATTTTTACCTTACCATACACTCTATTAAAATTGGAAACACTGGGTGAAAAGTTTTTTTTTTGATACGTCTCATAGTTCTCGAGATATAGAGCCTACAGCGATTTGAAAAAACATCTCTTTGGCGACGCCCCCTACCGCCCGCCACCCGCGCTCTGCCTTCCCCTCGCTCGCCAGCCGCCACCGCCGAAGCCGCGCGCGCGCCGCCGCCGGCCGCCAGCCGCCCGCGTCCCGCCGCTACAGTCGTTCGGCTAATTTCTTTCTCAAACTCGGTGTTATTTTATAGGGCTTACTTTATAGTATAACAACAAATAATAAAAAACGGCGTGCGATTTTGACTCACGCACAGGGTCAGTAAGACCCGATTTTTTTATAGTGCGCCAGTCCGACTCGCACTTGGCCGGCCTTTTAAAAAAAGTTTTACTGTATTCAAAGAATTGTAAACTGCTGGAGTCAGGAATCGAACCAGTGTAATAAGAAAAACTACACCTATGAGTTCTAGGGTTTTTGCCTTCATGCCCCCATTCTTTGAGGTACTTACTTACCTACTCGAGGATCACACTTTTATAAAAAAAGGGTTATTTTTTTGTATTTTGGCTGTTGTTTTCTTGTAGTACCGTTGATATGAAATTAATGTGCTTCAAAGTAAATTAATAATAATACCTGTGTATGATATGATAAACTAATTTTATTTATTCTGATATTACAACAATCTGTGATCACGCGTAAAATGTATGAAAGGTATTTAAAAATATACAATTAAACTTATATGAAAAACCATCATTATTAGTAAGAAAGAATGATTTTATTGTATTCCAAAATGAGCTGGTTTGATTCCCGAGAAAATTTTGAAAAATTTGAATGCAGTTTATAACCTGTTCTCAGGAACTAGGTATGCCACCAATTTTGAAGAAGATATTCTTCAAAATTGGTGGCATACCTAGTTCCTGAGAACAGATTTACCTATCTACAAGGTGTTCCAAAAGAACCTAACTCTTTTTTAGAGTGTAACGTACTAGTCAACAGGATGTCAACTCTGTAAAAATAAGTTGAAATAAACAAATGTTATTATTACTCAAAATTGAAAAAAATAAAAAACGTTATAAACACATGCTTGACTGCGTATTTGCATTTGCATAGTTTTAAGTTGTTAAGTTGATAAAACATATTGAAAATCAATGAAAACCATATTAAAAAAATACTGTTCTCCCGCCACAGCGCTCACATTTTATTAATTTAAAAATCAACGAAATGTCATGGAGCTAAAAAAATATTTTGGATGAGAACCGTATAACCAGGTGACATAACCCTGTAAAAAGAGTTAGGAACATTTGTTACACCTTGTATTACAATTATTATCTATAGTTTTGAATATTTCCCCCACTGACCGATCGGACGGGTCATCACAATTTCAAAAATATAAATTTGCATAAGGTGATAAACTGGGCACACACAACTAGCGCCGCCAATGGAAAAACTCCGACTTGAGTCCGACTCGCACTTGGCCGGTTTTTATATTATTTTGTTATCCTATGGAGTAAGCTCTATAATCATACCAAGTTTGTTGCTTGTGTTTTTACCGTTTTTTCTATAGAGCAGAAAATATAAAACAACGTTTTTTGTATGGGGGGACCCCTCTTATTTTTTATAATTTTTTTATTTTAATTATTTCTTGGGAATTTACCATAATAAAACATAATCTCTAAAAATTTCAACTGGCTACCTAGAACGGTTCCAAAGATACAGCCCTTTGAATGAGTGTTACGGTGTATGTGTCGGGTGCGTGTTGAGTTGTGACGTCACAGCGGCTGACGACCGCGCGCCCGTCGCACAGCTAGTTTAAAATTAAATATCTCGAGAACTCTAGGACGTATCAAAAAATGTTTTCACCCAATGTTTCCATTTTTAATAGAGTGTATGGTAAGATAAAAATCAAAAATTGATGGTATTCTTCATTATCTTGCGTTTTTTTGCTCATAACGAAATGTCAAATGATAAATCCCTAGGCTTAACTATTTTTAAGACCTAAGGTTTAGATTCCAGATCCTAGAACCTAAGAATAAAACCCGCCGCCGCCAAAAGTGGCCACTTTAGGCGGCTTCGGGTTTTATTCGTAGGTGTTCTACGTTGTAAATTTAAAATGGTTTTGGTTAGTGTGTGGGACTTTTTTCACTATAAAAAAATACAATTTTATCATATTTTAACATCCAAATTATGCATTGGTCGTTTAAAGAAATACAATAAATTGATTTCTTTTTTGTAATCATGAACCTCGTAGGTACTGTCGGCCACAGTCTCAAATACCCCTTTTTGTTCGATTGGCGCCCTTATGCCGCGCGCGATAAGAGCTGCCATGGGGTATCTGAGATTGTGGGTCGGCCACAATCTCAGATACCCAATAAACATTGTCTGGTGAAATGTTCTCTTTGTCAGTATCTTGATGTTTCGTATTATATTTTCAGTCTGCAATAATTATTTTCATTAGTTTGTTCATCCCTGGAAAAAAGTATAATATGCTTATATTTTTTTAAATAACTTTTTTTTGAAGAAACTTAACACATTAACGAAAAACTCACATCGCTCCCATAAATTATGACAAGGTTCATATGGAAAATTTTCTGGTAGGGTGGTAGGTATAACCCGTGCCATTAAAGAAACGATATATAAATGGCGGACACTCTCGCGCCCTCTCGCTTTAATCATAATGTTCGTCTATACTCACACGTAACGTTAGCAAAGTCATTTTAGGCAGTCCTGATTAGTCACCTACGGTTGGCTAATAAAACACGCCAAAATACGTTCGCCTCTTATTGATTTTGTAATGTTTGTCGAGTTATTTCAATATTGTAGTTTACTTTAAATGTTGTTATTCGTTGAGGTTTGTATTATTTACTACGTTTTAATATTTTTGATCTTATTTTCATAAAGATTGTTGTTTAATCACAAACCCAACGTAGAACAATTACCTAATCAATAAAGAAAGCATCGTAAAACAATATTTCCTAACCAAAAATGTAAGAAAGTTTTAGGTATGAACCGAAATCGTATTTTCGTAACCTCTTTTTCAGACCTTACCATAGGTACCCGCCGCCATTTTCATATCGTTTCTCTATTGGCACGGCTTATAATCGTATGAAATAGTGGCCTGGCCACCCCTTTCCTTTTTCTTCGAAGCTATGATTGTGTTCCTAAAAAAAAAAAAAAATTGAACGAGCGAGCGAAGCCAGCGAAGTACTCCGAGTCTACTGGAACGATCCGGCGTTTGTATGTATGTATGTATGTATGAATGTTCGTTCGACGATAACTTGAGTAAATTTGGTCGGATCGTTATGAAATTTGGTAAGCGAGTAAATGAAATAAAAAGAATTTTTAGGTTCGAACATGAGCCAAATCGGTCGAGGGGTTGCCGAGATATGGGGTTGTTAAGTTTATATGGGGTCGCGAGTTCACAGTGCGGGGCGAACCACTAGTTTATCTGACTCCTGAAGTTTTTTTTTTGTATCCATTTAAATATATTTATTACTAGCTGTTGCCCGCGAATTCATCCCCCTTGATTTTTTTACTGTTGTGTGTGAAACAAAAAACATTGCACAAAAATTACTCAGTTTAGCTACAAAATAGAAAAATACTATGAAAATCGTGCAATTCACATCACGATACTTTCATTGACCATGAAATAAGGATTTAATAAATGGGATCCTCGAGCAAGAATGCCTCAAGCAATGGGATCCTCGAGGCAAAAATAGGTGCAAATATTGTTCAACACAATGTTTTCATTTGCCGACAGTAAGTAATGAAAGTAGGTATCTGATTTATCAAAATGCAAGAAAATATTATCTACTATGCGAAACGACCGTTAGGTAGGTATAAGCTGTATTTAGTAAGAAAGAAAGAATTTAGGACGGACTTGCGAATGTGTCACACGCACGACACGACTCACACGGCGACCGCCCAAAGTTCATTCTTGCCATCACTGATCACCAGCCCCGGTCGACCCATTTTTTCAATACGGCGCAATTTATATTTCACGAATTGAGACACATTTTATATTTTTATTGTACAAAATAGCCTTACCTTTGAATAAACATTACAAAGTAGATAGAATCAAAGCATGACGATGCGAATTCAAAGAGAAATTAATTTTAAAACTTCGTCAATATGAACGCAATAGCGTCAAGAGTAAGAGTCAGAGCGCGGCGACCGCGCATCATGCCTTGATTGTAGGTACAGTCGGCCACAGTCACAGATACCTTTTTTGTAAAGTCATCCGTAACGTAACCGAGTAAAGTGCTAGCGTGTAAAGGTCGACGTGCTGTCGTGTGTACCAACACGCGTGCACTCTATTCACTTACATTACGGGCGACTTTGCAATGAAAATGAAATACTTACCACCTGTAAATAACCTGTTACACGATACACAATAAATGTATATGAAATATGAAATGAATTATGAAATGTAAAGTTTTACGTGCCGTTGACTGTGTACACACGACAGCATGTCACAGTGTACACTTTTGTTGTAAAGCACCCGTAACGTAACCGAGTAGAGTTCTAGCGTGTAAAAGTCGACGTGCTGTAGTGTTACAGTCTCAGATACCCTTTTGTTCGATTGGCGCCCTTATGCCGCGCGCGATATAAGTTGCCATGGGGTATCTGAGATTGTGGCCGACCGTACCAACACGTATGCACTCTATTCACTTATATTACGGGCGACTTTGCAACGAACATGTAAAGTTTTACGTGCTGTTGACTGTGTACACATGACAGCACGTCAGAGTGTACACTTTTGAAATTGAAATTAATATTGAAAAAATATTTATTTCGAGAAATATCACAAAATAAAAACTTTTGTTGTAAAGTCGCCCATAACGTAACCGAGTAGAGTGCTATAGCGTGTAAGGGTCAACGTACTTTCTTGTGTACATAATCGGAGAGGACGCGTGTTTTATAGTTCATCATAAAATATGTTTTCTTCATTGGTATAAGACAGCACGTAGACCCTTACACACGTGCACTCTATTATAAACGTAGCTGCAGCCCCGCCACATGACACCGCGCAGCGATGCCGCATGACGCGTGCTGCAGCACCGCCACATGACACCGCGCGGCGCCGTCACGTGACACCGCATTATTATTGTCAAATATTCCGCGCGGTTCGTTGCGCGGACGCACCGTGCTGAGCTCGATCGACACACCCCTCCCGTTCGACGTTCGGCGCTGGACTGAGGCGTGGCCCGGCCGCGGCTAACGGGAAGAGCTATTGTCGATCCTTAGCAGAGTGTGAATAAAGCTTGTTATCACGAGCGCAGTTTGAATGTCGTTTAGCTTAGAACTAAAGGACAATTGTTTTCGGTTATTATACGACTAGCTTTCCGCCCGCGACTTCGTCCGCGCAGACTTAAATAAGTAGTTGCCTACATCATTCACCATTATCAAATTAGCATGAATAGAGTAATGGGTGTGTAAACTATTCCAAATGTCATCCTAATCCGTCGAGCAGTTTCAGCGAGGAAGTGTGTGTGTTTGTGACCAAATTGGTCAAGTATCAAGTGAATCCAACAAAAATAATAATAAAAAAACAACTTTAAACCGTTTGGCCGTTTTAAGGTTATCGTTACTTTTTCTTCATGGTTGGTACTTTGCTATACAACACAATTGTAGTAATAGTAATATTTCATAGTTTTAGCTTTAACGGTTCCAGAATTGATCAAAACAATAAGGAAAACTCTTCAAACATTTCCGCCCTTTTTAACCCTTCTGTGGCCAAAATGAGAAAAAATCTGATTTATTATACGACTACACTTAGTTTCAAGTGAATATAATAATAAAATAATAATTTCATAAAAATTTTGAACCTCGTTTTGGCCGTTTTATGGTTTATATTAGAGGTATTACTTTTTCTTCATGGTAGTTGGTAGTTTTGCTATAAATTGGGCCCAGTATTGCTACTACATCAGGGAAAAATCTTCAACAATTCCAGCCATTTTAACACTTAAAATGAAAAAAATAAAATGTAATGAGAAAAATACTGAAACACGTATTTGATTATTTCTGATTTAGTGTACGAATACTGGGTTTCAAGTAAATCAGACAAAAAATATACAGGGTGTTAAAAGACCGCCAACAAAGCGGGAAACCACGTATTGCCCTCATCATAATGGACATTTTTGCCCAAGGAACTATGCCTGGGAAATCACCCTGTATACAGGGTGTTAAAAGACCGCCAACAGACCCGAAAGCCACGCATACTAGAGACCAAAACAAAGTACTTTTTCGATAAATTATTGCTGGGAAATGATTTTGGTTTTTTAGGTTATAATTTTGAAAAATATTTTATTACGCAATGGACGTGTAACGCACAGAAATCATATAGCGCAAGTGTAGGTATAAATTTATGTTATTTAAGTTTGAAGTGCCTTTGTTTAGAATACATTGCGGGTTGAAATTTTAACGTCGTTTTTTGTAAGAAATATTCATAATTTTGATATGGCTTCTTGAGAAGGTATGTTAAGAACTAGAAACTCAATACATTTCTGCAAAAAAAAAGTTTTGAAAAGTCCGACTTTGAACCTCATTATCTCGGAAACCGTTGATTTCCCAGGCTTAGTTCCTTGGGCAAAAATGTTCCTTATGATGAGGAGAATCCGTGGTTTCCCGCTTTGTTGGCGGTCTTTTAACACCCTGTATGTTACCGGCCAAACCCGATTTAAGGATAAACTAGTTTCGCCTAGGCCAAACTAGTTTATCCGAACGTCGTATGGATAAACCGGTACCTATGTCCTAGGCCAAACTAGTCTAGCCGAAGCTCGTAAGGAGGAACCAGTTTAGCCTAGGCCAATCTAGTCTGGCCTAGCAAGAATATGTAAGAGGTATGACTGTCAGTGTGTCGCCAACCAAACCTACTGACCTAACCTTTGTTTTAAATCTTTTTCGACTGTCTGTCACACTTTCAGGAATACCCTGTATGTTAAACACCCTGTATGTCAGTTTTTAGAACACGTATAGAAGTAAATGGCTTGGTTCCGGGGTTATTAAGGGGTTCGAAAATTTCGTTATTTTTGCGCTAAACCTCTTAGTTTACGAGATATGGTAACATTCATATCCAATCATTCGTCAATATTAGCTCGGACTAGGCCATACTAGTTTATCCTGAAGCTTACATATTCTTGCTAGGCCAGACTAGATTGGCCTAGGCTAAACTGGTTTCTCCTTACGAGCTTCGGCTAGACTAGTTTGGCCTAGGACATACCGGTTTATCCATACCACGTTCGGATAAACTAGTTTGGCCTAGGCGAAACTAGTTTAATCGGGTTTGGCCGGTAACATATACAGGGTGGCCCAAACATAGACGTCAAGCGAGAAAATCTAGATAGCTGACACCGAGGGCTACCCGACTCACCCCCATGTATGTTCAGCCATTTTTTGTCGTTTAGAAGTTATGAGGCTTTTAAGGTTTTTTTGAAAAATATTACCTGGCATTGGATTTTATTTTGTAACTTTTTTTTCTTTTGACTTGTCAGAGGTATTATTTATTCTTTAGGGTCTCAGATAACTTATCTATCACCAAAAAAATAATGATCACCTATGGGCTTCTAGACCGTACCACAATTTTAATCCAAAGTCCAAAAATGATGTTTTCGAGAAAACATCACTGAAATAGTTAGTATGGGGAAAAAAATAAGTAGAGGTCTGAAGGACTTTTTATTGATTTCAAAAACTTTCCTAAAGCCTTAGTCTTCAGAATAGTACAAAAAATCTGTCACTTTATGGGACGTTTATTCAAGTAATTTGCGATCGAAGTCGAAAAACTGGAGTTGGAAGAAATTTTATTTCAATAGATTTTAATTTATTTTGGTTTCTTCGGACAAAAAACATTGCAGATCGGCTTAAAATCGTCTGTCAGTAGGGTCTGCATTAGAAATTCACGAAAAAATATTTAAAAAACTCATTTAATTATCGGACTTTATTTTTATTTTTTTTCTTTAAATTATTATTTTTTCATATTTTTTAGAAGTAAATTCGGTAATAAAATAGCTTAAATTCAAATAATGAAAAAAAAAGCTAAAAAAAAAATAAAAATATTTTATGGTTATTTTTTTATTTTTCCATGAATTTCTTATGCAGACCGTGCTAACAGGCGATATTAAGCCTACCTGCAATGTTTTTTGTCCGAAGAAACCAAAATAAATGAAAATCGATTGAAATAAAATTTCTTCCAACTCCAGTTTTTCGACTTCGATCGCAAATTAAGTGAATAAACGTCCCATAAAGTGACAGGTTTTTTGTACTATTCTGAAGACTAAGGCTTTAGGAAAGTTTTTGAAATCAATAAAAAGTCCTTCAGACCTCTACTTATTTTTTTCCCCATACTAACTATTTCAGTGATGTTTTCTCAAAAACAAAATTTTTGGACTTTGGATCAAAATTGCGTTAAGTTCTAGAAGCCCATAGCTGATCATTATTTTTTTGGTGATAGATAAGTTATCTGAGACCCTAAAGAATAAATAATATTTCTGAACGGTCAAAAGAAAAAAAAGTTACAAAATAAAATCCAATGCCAGGTATTTTTTTTCAAAAAAACCTTAAACGCCTCATAACTTTTAAACGACAAAAAATGGCTGAACATACATGGGGGTGATTCGGGTAGCTCTCGGTGTCAGCTATCTAGATTTTCTCGCTTGACGTCTATGTTTGGGCCACCCTGTATATTTCATACAAACTTTGAACCCAAGTTTGGCGGTTTGAAGGGTTAAAATTATTTTATTTTTTTCATGGTGGGTAGTTATGCTATAAAATACAACTGCACATTCAATTTCAAAGTTGTAGCTTTAATGGTTTGGGCCCAGCATTGCTAGTATTGCTACTACATCAGGGAAAAATCTTTAACTTTTCCACCCATTTTTTATTGAAATGAGAAAAACGCTGAAACACGTGTTTGATTATTTCTAGTTTAGTATACGAATACTTAGTTTCAAGTAAATCGGACCAAAAAAATTGTATTTCATACAAACTTTGAACCCCGGTTTGGGCATTTGAAGGGTTAAAATTATATTTTTTTCTTGATAGTGGGTAGTAATACTATAAAATGCAGCTGCACATTCAATTAAATTCAATTCAATTTCAATTCACTCAATTTCAAAGTTGTAGTTTCAATGGTTTGGGCCCAGAATTGCTACTACATCAGGGAAAACACTTCAATGTTTCCACCCATTTTAACCCTTCATTGGCTAAAATGAGAAAAACGCTGAAACACGTGTTTGATTATTTCTGATTTAGTATACTAATACTTAGTTTCAAGTAAACCGGACCAAAAAAAAATTTTATTTCATACAAACTTTGAACCCCGGTTTGGGCATTTGAAGGGTTAAAATTATATTTTTTTCTTCATAGTAGGTAGTTTTGCCACAAAACACTACTGCAGTTTCAATTTCAAAGTTGTAGCTTTAATGGTTTGGGCCCAGCATTGCTAGTATTGCTACTACATCAGGGAAAAATCTTTAACTTTTCCACCCATTTTTTATTGAAATGAGAAAAACGCTGAAACACGTGTTTGATTATTTCTAGTTTAGTATACGAATACTTAGTTTCAAGTAAATCGGACCAAAAAAATTGTATTTCATACAAACTTTGAACCCCGGTTTGGGCATTTGAAGGGTTAAAATTATATTTTTTTCTTGATAGTGGGTAGTAATACTATAAAATGCAGCTGCACATTCAATTAAATTCAATTCAATTTCAATTCACTCAATTTCAAAGTTGTAGTTTCAATGGTTTGGGCCCAGAATTGCTACTACATCAGGGAAAACACTTCAATGTTTCCACCCATTTTAACCCTTCATTGGCTAAAATGAGAAAAACGCTGAAACACGTGTTTGATTATTTCTGATTTAGTATACTAATACTTAGTTTCAAGTAAACCGGACCAAAAAAAAATTTTATTTCATACAAACTTTGAACCCCGGTTTGGGCATTTGAAGGGTTAAAATTATATTTTTTTCTTCATAGTAGGTAGTTTTGCCACAAAACACTACTGCAGTTTCAATTTCATAGTTGTAGCTTTAATGGTTTAGGCCTGGCATTGAAACTACATCAGGAAAAATCTTCAAACTTTTCTACCCCTTTTAACCCTTTTGTGGACAGAAATTTTAAAAACGAAATACGGGTTTAATTATTTCTTATTTAATAAACAAATTCTTAGTTGCAAGTAAATCCGGACCAAAAAATTTTTTTTTCATACTAACTTTGGACGCCATTTTTACCGCCTTAAGGGTTAAACTTGAAGTAAATCTGTCTTAACCCGTAGCGTGTCCACAAATTACAACTATTGTCAAATTTTCACTGTTGTGGCATTGGCTGTTTTGTTCCACCATTGATCGTAACTGGTGAAAAAAATCGAAAAACTTTGGCACCCATTTTAACCCTTAAGAACATAGAAATGAGAAAAAATCTGAAATAGGTGTGAAGTCATTTTAAAATAAAAGTACAAAAAACCAAGATTTAAGAACAAAAGACCAAGAATTTTTTTTTCCCATACACACTTTCAGCCCTATTTTGACCCACTTAAGGGTTAAAAAAAAAATCGCTTCTTAAATGAATCCTCCACCATATAACGCAACTTTTGTCCAAATTTCATACTTATAGGTTCAGCCGTTTGGGCTGTAGCGTGATGAGTCAGTCACCCTAAGCCTTTTATATACTGGGTGTTAAAAGACCGCCAAAAAAGCGGGAAACCACGTATTGTCCTCATTATAAGGAACATTTTTGCCCAAGGAACTATGCCTGGGAAATCAACGGTTTCCGAGATATTGAGGTTCAAAGTCAGACTTTTCAAAACTTTTTTTTTGCATAAATGTATTTAGTATCAATTACTTAACATTTCTTCTCAAGAAGCCATATCAAAATTTTGAATATTTCTTACAAAAAATGACGTTAAAATTGCAACCCGCAATGTATTCTAAACATCGGCACCTCAAGGATAAGTAGTATAAACTTATGCCAACGCTTGCGTAATATGACTTCCGTGTGTTACACGTACATTGCGTAATAAAATATTTTTCATAATTGGACGTAGTTCTGCAGAAAGCAGCCATCTCCCAAAAAGTACAAACCGAGAAATGAGCATTTTTCTGTCGAAGGTTGTACTTCGGTTATTTATTAACTTTTTAGTTATTTAATAGTTTATACTTATAGGTAATTTTTTATTTTATTTTTTTATTTCACTCTATCCTGCGAATCGTTGCGTTAAATAGTAATAATTACGTTTTTTGAGGTGGCTGTTTTTTACAAAAATACCTTTTCTGTAGAAACCACATGAGTTGGCTGTTTTCTTAACTATGACAAAAATAAAATCGGGAAGATAATGTTAATAAAAACAGCCAAGGATAGTATGAACACTAATAAAAAAAACAAAAAAAAGTTGGAAAATGTACAGATGATTACTGTTTTTTATGCATGTATTGTTTATTTGAGGGTGCCAAACGGGACCCTATTACTCTGTCGTACCTTTAAAGGGCTAGAAAAAAACAAAAACTTATGCACAAATTCTTACTGTTTTTTGTACATGTACTTTTAAATTTTAGGGTTCCGTACCCGAAGGATACCAAACTGGAACCGATTACTCTGTCCGACCTTTAAAGGGCTAAAAAGAACTAAAATTGTTATAAAATTTACAGATTCCTACTTGCTGTATTTTTTATTTTAGGGTTATGAACCCTAAGGGTGCCAAACGGGACCCTTTTACTCTGTCCTACCTTTAATGTGCTAGAAAAAACTAAAAATTGTAATAAAATGAACAAATTCTTACTGTTTTTTGTACATATACTTTTAATTTTTAGGGTTCCGTATCCGAAGGGTGCCAAACTAGAACCGACCTTTAAAGGGCCAAAAAAAACAAAATGTTTTAAAATTTACAGATTAACACTGTTTTTTACACGTGTATTTTTGTTTTTAGGGTTCCGCACCCTAAGGGTGCCACATGGATAGATTTGTTTTGTTTACAATAAATAGATATTTATAGAGATTTTAGATATTTTCAAATCTTACACGAGGTTTTTTTAGTATAATCAGAAATCTATTTAAAAAAATCTATTAATATTTTAAACAAGAAGGTATTTTATTAAAACATGGGGTAAAAATATAAACTTGGAAGCGAAAAACCCAGGTTTGATTTCCGTTACGAGCATGTGCTCACTTTAATTTATTTCAAAGTTAATTTGTGAAAATGTAGTAGCAATGGTATTGCTACAAACAGTGAAGGAAAACATCGTGAGGATACCTGAGTATCTAGGACATGAAACTCTCGACGCGAAAATCGCCAATCCGCGGTGAGCTCTCTCTGAGAGAATGACTTTGCCCTGCTATGGAACACGTACCCGTAGTACAGGCTACATCATATTTTTTTGTAGTTTTTAAATATCATCCAAATAACACAGAAAGTCAGCCCGCTTTTGGTGATGGAAAAGCACCTATGCAATGGAATATGAACCTTAAATTGGAATATGTCTAAAATCTGAGGTTAACCCTTCCAAGAACCGTTTTCGGGAGAAGAAGGCTAAACAAGACTCGCTGGCGTAACAAGATCTGAAAATCAGGTGATCCAGCCGCTAGAAAATGGCTTCTGGAACTTTTCACCAGTATGCAAATAATTATATCCAAAAATCTTGGAAAAAACGTCCCTATTTCCATTCCTGAAATTACACAAGTCTGCGCAAAAACACATTTTTTTTTGTAGTCTTGTGTAAATTCACATAGGTCTCATGTGGACCTACTCATATGCAAGTACCTGATCTGCCTTCACACCTGCACATGCTGAAACCGAAACGCAGTTAGCAGGATGTGACCATCACAAAGCACTATCAAGGTAGCGCGCTCCCCAAATGGTTCCCATGGACCCAGCCAGACTAATCTGCTCTGCAATAAACCTAACAATACAGGATGCCTGTATTTGACAGCGGAACTTTTAGCAGGCTTTTTCATCAATACAAACAACCTCTGAAAGATATGGCACCTACCAATTTTTTTTGCCCTTTTTTTCGGTCATGTAGTAAAGGTTGCAACCTATAGTTTTGCAGTTCTTCATCTAAAATTGTATATGATTTTTTTTTCCTGAAAACAGCCAAATATCATTATAAACACATAATTAATTTCGTAAGAAACAGCCATCCTAAGCTGGCTGCTTTTTACGTAATTCGAGCTTCCAATCTCCGATCATTCTGAATTTTGTAAAAAACAGCCATGTAAGATGGCTGAGTTCTGCAAAATAGGTTTTTCGCATAATGTCGAAATTGGCTGCATTTTACACCATGATGGCTGTTTTTTACTTAATTTGTTAGTGCGAATGGCTGTCTTTGGCGTGATTTTGCAACTTGTATCTCCGCCGTTAAGTGAGATATCGACATGGCTGTCTTTGCAAAAAATTCGCCATGTCAAAAATAGTATGGCTGCATTCATAACTCATTTTTGAAAAAAATGCGAGGTGGCTGTTTTCTGCAGAACTAGGTCCAATTATAACCTAAAAAACCAAAATCATTTCCCAGCAATAATTTATCGAAAAAGTACTTTGTTTTGGTATCTAGTATGCGTGCCTTTCGGGTCTGTCGGCGGTCTTTTAACACCCTGTATATACAGTATGTCCACGGACTGCACCGCGCCACTTAATTCTGTGGTAAAGCATCATTAGTGGAACACGAATAGCATAAAATAAAAATAAAAAAATAATAAAAAAACTCAGTATTCAAAATAAATTCATAATGCATCAACCTGTGTATCGCTGACGCCAAAAGGCGGCAACCAGTGATCGCGTAGATGAAAGTGGTTGCCGCTTTTGGCGTCAGCGATACACAGGTTGATGCATTATTAATTAAATTTGCTAATGTTTATTTTGAATACTGAGTTTTTTTTTTTTTTTAATTTTTATTTTATGCTATTCGTGTTCCACTAATGATGTTTTACCACAGAATTAAGTGGCGCGGTGCAGTCCGTGGACATACTGTATATAGATAACCAATAAAATTGTTGTGACGTCATCATTTCCAAAACACTAGAAATGTCAAAAATCATGAAAATTTTAGTTTATTATACAGGGTGGCCGCGTTGATGCGGTTAAAGGGGCAGCGTAGCTACAGAAAAAATAACAAAATATAAATTCATAGGATGGCAAAAATTATATGAGGAGTGGTATTTACAGATTTTTATAATTTTATACAGGGTGCATGATTTTGACATAACTTATTTTTTCGTCCCATTCGATTTTGTTCCTCGTAAAATCTAGTGTTCAAAACGCTAGATTTTTTTAAAACATTCAATTTTGTCATTAATTTAATCTGTAATGAGCCGTTTTCAACTGACAGTTAAAAGCTGATTTTAAAATGCAACCTAGATGGCACAGAAAATACGGCTACATAACGGCAGTCAAATAGCGCTTTTTCCCACAGATTCACAGATTAGAAAGTACTAATACTAAAGATACACAAACACCACAGATAAGAATCAGGCATGCCATGTTCAATCGTCTAAAATGCCGTGTCATATATTTGCAACTTTTATTCTTAAAAGCAAAAACATACATGGTTTTGGATAAATATATAATAGGTAGGTACGATACTGACATCAACTACGTGATGCGATAAAATTTGCAAGCAATGAATTGTGTTTCTGGTTATGATTATTACAGTTTACCGTAATTTGTCGTACCGTTGGCAACACTGATGAAATTTCAACTGACTGCCATTATAGTGCCGTATTATAAGCGCCATCAGTGGAGAAAAAAAGAACTACGTTTTTTTTTCTGAAAACGGCTAATTAATGCCACTCATCATATTTTTGCAATCCAATGACTTTATATTCTGACAGTTTTTTCTGTAGTTCTAACGGTTAGTGGTGCTATCCTTGTAGCCGTCTCAACGTGGCAACCCTGTATAATAAAATGTAATTTAAAATGTAGCGTTTCGAGCAAGACTTTTAGTCCTTCCAAGAAACAAAATCGAATACCCTCCATTTTCTGATATAGGTACACTTATTTTGCCGAACGAAACCTAAATAAAACGCTCCCGATGTTACTTAGCGCTTAACCGCTTTGAAAATCCTGACGGATACTAAGGCCCGGTTTCAGAGTTGAGAATTTTACTAAGCACATAGCTGGCACATAGGTACTTACGTATCGCTCTGTCACGCTCTTTTGTGAGAAATCTGCAGAGACCGGACGATACTTACCAATTTGCTTAGCAAAATTCTCAACTCAGAAACCGGGCCTAACTAACCTAAATAAAACCATAACCACGCGCGCGCGATGCGTGAAAAAGATAGACTAAAATGATGCCGGAATGTGTGTGAAAGAGATGCCTTATAACGTTATGATAGCGCTATTTATAAAGTTATGTCGGGCATAGCGCTATTGGAATATCGCTATTCGACCTATTTTATAACGTTATACGGTGTATAACGTTTTGAATTTATAACGTTATAAGAAGCTTTTCATACCGCTATGACGCATAACGTTATGAGCATAATAGCGGTATTTCAAGGTCTGCTAACATGTAGCTCAGCCTGTATGCATCTGCTTTAGGTGCAGTCATCTAACCAGTATTTTTCAACCCTTTTCATGACGCGACCCTCCTACAACCTTATGGTAGCTTGGCGACCCTTAGGGGGTCGCGCGACCCACAGGTTGAACACTGATCTATCTATCGAACACATGGGATCTAAGTTGCCGGAGGGTCGACGTTAGTTAGGGGTAGGCACAGTCAACACAACAGCATTCAACCTGAACACGCGTATTCTTATGGTTAACAAGAGCCTCCTATATGCGCCACAAAAAAGACCGTCACAAGAGCCACAAGCGCCTAAAAAGACATCTGTGAGATCCTTCTGCATCATGACGTAGGTAGTGTAGCTATAATCCGCATGCAATAAGAATGGGATGCTACCTTGTCTAAGTAAATGTACATTTTCGATTTTATTGTCAAGGCAGCATCCCATTCCCATCGCGCGCGGATTATATGTAGGTAGTTACTCTGGTACTTAGATTATTCCTCCAAGAGAACATTGCATAAATTATCCGATTTTGTTGGCTTTAGGTAAGTAATTAAAATAATGAAAAGTCGTTTTGATAAAAAAATGTATCTATTGCCACAAACATCGTAATTTAAATATAAATTAGGTTATCCTTAGGAATAATAAATACTGCGTATTACATGCTGTGTCGTTGGTGTAATAGTTTTCATTCATAGAATGAAGTACGAAGTCCGATCATTTTATAATTTTATTATATACAAGGGCAATAAAAATCATGGTTATGGGAAATTAGTAATGGCAAATGTGCTTCACCAAGCACGCAAGGTCCAATCTTTCGTTTCAGTTACTAGAATGCACATAAACGCTACCATGACAATACAAAAACTAGGTAATGGAGATTTTGTATTGTCATGGTTTTCTACTCATAAAAACAACACAATGTGGAAGTCTGGTTTTCGATCCTCATCGTAGGTAGCGACAGAAATATAATTATGTATTTTTTCCAGTCATAATATAAAGGCACATACCAACTATCCATACTTTGAAAGATACAGTCGGCTTTAACCCGCAAAATGTGCATTGAACTTACAACTTTAACAAAATAGCAAAACAAATAAAATTAAATATGCTACTTATTTAAAATACATCGTCTTAAAATATCTAGTGGGAACTCTTGTAGTATAATAATTTCAAAAGTACAAAATACAGACACACATCTATAAAATACTAGTTACAAACAACATTGCACGTAAAACACTAATGATAAGCTTCAATTAATAGACTTCGAATTTCGATTCTAAATGGAAATGATTACTTACATAAAGTATGAATATAACATTTTGTGGCTTATGTGGCTGCCGCTTTATTTGAAGTTGATGCAAGTTAAACTGCAAATCTCGTAAAATTAGTATTGTCATCACAGGCTGTGAAAAAGAAAGGTCATAAAACATGTATGGGAAATGGGATTAGCAGTCCTTTTTCTCATTGTGTCTTAAAATAACCACGAAAGTATCAAAAAGCATATAGGAAAGGGTCGGTCTGATTCCTTTATAGAAATATAGTTCTTTATTTTAACTGTTGAACAGATCCCTTGTGCATCTTATTTCATACTAACAACATGGGCGTAATAAACAATAATTTGTGAACTTTGAGTATGGAATGTTACATTTTTATGGATTACAATATTTTTTACAGTTAGGGAAAAATATTATACAACAGCCAATAAGTACTCTTTCTTTTACATAATAATAATATATATTTTTTCAATCCAGGAAAAGTATACTTCGAATCAACAACCACTTGTGAGGTTACTTAATTAATTTTACGAATGTATACTCTTGTTAGTCAAGATAATAATTTTATAAGTAAAGTATACTATATCACACATTACTACTAATAGTTACTAATGGCAGGCACACATTGCAAACATAAGAAATATTATAATTTGATACAATACTTGACAATACAATACAATACTAGGGATTGCACTTGTAGTGTCGAGATCTAATAACACGCTACTCAGCAAGTGTAGGTCTACGGGGTGCACTCTAAGTCAATAGCGGAACTTTAGGTAGGCTGTCTACTGATCACTACAAACAACTTGTACCAGGTGGCGTAAAAATGGTGCGAAAAAAACATCAGCTGTTCCATACAAAAGGTCGACTCAGTACTGCGTCAAATGTATGAAACAGCAGATATTTTTTTCGCTCCTTTGTTTTTTCCACCTAGTACAAGTTGTTTGTAGTGAGCAGTAGACAGCTTTCTTAAAGTTCCGCTATCAACTTAGAGTGCACCCTGTAGTATGTGTAGGATCATATCGAGGCTGATAACGCAAGATACAGCGTTATTTCTTAGTTTCAGAGCTCAACAATGGCCGACTTTAACACTGGAGTAAGAGGAAGGTAGGTACATACAGGATCTGACCAAATAAACACGAGTGACAGACTGCTTTCCCATAATACTGTAATGTTGTTCAAAGCAAATAAATATCTTGAATCTTGAATTACGACGCAAATAAGGTGATTATTTAATTATAAAAACATCGTTTTCCACGTTAATTTAATTCCTGTCAGAATGCTCTTGTGGAGCAAGGCTGCTTGTCCACCGCACCGTTCCGACACGACTCGATATTTATCGGCGCCTATAACGTCAATACATGTTCCCTTGTACACCGCGCGGACTCGATACGATAGCCGAGCGCTATCCTCCGGCCGAGTAAATCGGCGCGATGGCTAGATATTCGAAATACAAAAAATACGATTCTTGGATAATGTATATAACGTCATTATTTAGGTTCAGTCTAGCGTGCGCAAGCTACGTGTAGACAGCTATGCTATCTACTTGAATAAAGCATTAACTAAACCCGCGTGCGCACCGCATTTTCGCCCACAGCCGCTTGTGATAAGAGCTACGACGCATGACAGCTACAACAAGGCCAGTAAAATTAATAATGTCTTCAGAAAAAGCTAAATTTGACAGCCGTGAAATAGGCTCATTTTAAAATCATCACGGATTTTTTACCGGGCCGGCGGCAAGAAAACCGTTGCGATGGACAAGCAGCAAGGGGTAGGTGCGATACGGAACGCTAACTTATAGAATGCTTGGATCGCGTGTTTGCAACGTGACTGTACCATTACATGAAGAGTTAGTAAGACTAGGTAATACAAGAGCGTAGGTACCTGACAACGAAACGAAACAACTCAACATCGATTCCGGGCAAACGGACGCATTGACACTGTCCAACGGCTTTATCCCTAAAGTTTTAAATCCCACTATGCATGTCGCTTTACGCAGTGAAATAAGGCAAAATGGCGCCAGCCAATAGTGGGATAAATATTTTATCGTCACTTTGTGCTCCCCTAGCAGAAAGAACAGGGAAGTCTGCCAACTGCAATAAAGCCCGATTTACATTGTTGCTCATATTTAGCGAAGTAGATAAGAACAGTAAATAAGGTCAGTGGTGTAAACCGATCAGACAGTGACGAATGGATGTTTTTGTGCTATCTACTGTACTCGCTAGATACTCGACGCTGTCCTTGATCAATGTAAATCGGGCTTGAATTTTGAATTAAAAAATCTTCCACGCGCCCGAGGCATGTTGCATCAATCAAAGGCTTTACTGCAAGATTTAAATATAACCTTTGACAGTCATTTTGAATTGCTGGCTGATATCAGTCGCCCGCGACCGACACCCCGAGATCAAAGCGTTGTGGATGATGCTTGAGTAGCACTTACGTTACGATAGACGCGCCACGCCACTTATAAATGAAAGATGCTGTCAAAAGTTATTTTATGTTAGAGGCTTGCTGTGTAAATTTTATTCGGTATAACCCGTGTCATTAAAGAAAACATTTAGGATGGACTTCAAAATACTCGCCCTCTCGCTCTAATTAATACAGTCAAAGCGAGACAACGCTAGGTTTTTAACTCCGTCCTTAATGTTGTCACGGGTTATAGTGCCGTTATGCCAAAGCAATATTGAATTGTTTACGATCGCCACATTGGCCATAGTGGTTGGTAGATATAGTCCCGAAATATCAATTTGCTTATCCTCGAAGAAGGATTTAGAGGCGAAATTTTGGCAGCGTTTTTTTTTATCTGTGGCGCGTCACATTGCAGTCATTCCACAGATTAATATCTACTAAATTAAAAAATAAACCAATTGGGTTTTTTTCCAATCGGTCCACGAAATAAAATAAATAAATACCCAAATCGGTCCACCAGGGCCCTTAGACTGTAACACAATGGTGCCAAAATGGGCTGTCAGGTGACGACTTCAGTTACGATTTGCTAACGCTGTCTGTCCTTTTAATGTTTTTGTAGTACAGCAAAGAATATTTTGATTCTAATTCTAGAGGATTAGTTCTCTGGTTGTAGGAGAAAAACGAGGAGAGCCCGGTTTTGTCCTTCTGCCGGGACGCCATTGACCCGCCATTGTGTTACAGGCTAAGGGCCCAGTTTAAGACCTACGCTACGGTGCCACAGACAGATAGACACACACAGACACCCTGACACACAGACAGAAACCCTCACACACATAGCGGTCAAAGTTATAACACCCTCTTTTTGTGTGGGGGGTTAAAATGTAGTATGTCAACAGTTATGTCAAATTTTCGTCTCTAACTCAAGCTTGGAGTATACACCGTGGAATTTTAGTGGTTTTAAAGCCGAAGGTATTTAGTTGCACTCGTGATTCTGAGCCAAATTCCAAAATTTTACTTCGAAACGAGCGAAAAAAAAACACTTTCCAATACAAACGGCTATCGCCAATCGACACCATTTGTATGGAGAAGTGAATTTTTTTTTCGCGCGTTTTGGAAGAAATTTTGTATTTTGGCTCAGAATCACCAGTGCAACAAAATACCTTCGGCTTTAAAACCACTAAAATTGCACGGAGTAGTTAACCACTGACATTTGTAATGTCCTTAGCCGGCAAAAACGTTTCGTGTAAGTGTAAGGCGCCGGACACACTCCCCCGGAGTACCGCGTTTCGAGTTCAGAGTTCTCAGATTTGCTTCACGAGAACTCAGCGTTCTGACCGCTTCAGTGTGAACGGATCAAAGGAGCCGCATAGATTACAGTGAACTCAGAACTCTGAACGCGGAACGCAGAACTCCGGGCGGTGTGTGCGGCACCTAGGGGCGTTTCACCCCGGCACCGTCACGTCACGCCACGTCAGGTCCGTGATGACAGCGCCGTAGGAGCAGTATAGCATACATTTACTACGACCGCATACATTTACTACGACCGCATACATTTACTTCAACCCATACAAAAATAATCCCATAATCTCGTCCACGTTGACGGTGCAGTGTACAAGCCACCATAGTTTGTTTTATCTCACGAAAGCTGATGAGCCATACTTGTGTGTAAATGTACATGCACATTGTCTTTGCGTGCGTAAGCTCGGGTGCGCTCGGTTTCGACCGAGCTAGTGTTACTCAGTTCGCGCCAAAATTATCCATTAAAAACTGTCAGCATGAAGTTACGCACACAAGATTACGCGTCTATAGCGATTACAACTACAAGTATGGCTCATCCGCTTTCGTGAGATAAAACAACTGTACCGCTACTTCGGCGTCGTGATGACGTGACGTGACGTGACGTTGACGGTGCGGTGGACAAGCGCCCTAATAGGGGTTTTACCCAGCGTTGTGTTCTGCTCAGCTACCGATGGCGTGTCTCGGAACGTCTCGCTACTACGTTGGCTCCTCGGACGACATCAGTGCTTCCGACTGTTCGTCCAGGCTCCGTATTGAACTGGAAATAAGGTTTAGATTAGGTTAACAAAAGCTCTGCTGAGACCACAAACAGCCTAAAGCAATCCTATTCTCGCTCGATGAAAGGAACACCACGTATTTAAGACGAAATAAAACTAGCGTCGCCAATGAAAAAAAGCATATATTTTTTTGGACACGTTTTTAGCAAAAAAACGCGATTTCTGATCGCAAGGCTTAAATATTTTTAGGACCTAAGGTTTGGATTCCAGATCCTAGAACTTAAGAATGCAATCGATTCTCGCCAAAAGTGGCTTTAAAATAGTTAAGCCTCGAGTTGAGAAATCGCAGGAGCGTTTTTTGTTAAAAACGCATTAAAAAAAAGGTATGATTTTTTTTTCATTGGCAGCGCTAATTGTGCGTCGTATTTCATCTTAATTTATTTCTTAGAGCGAGCTTTAAAAGTCGAACTGACTAATGCCGCAACGACATGTCGCATCGGCGAAGTTTGAAGGGAGCCATTTGTTTTTAGAATTTTATTTATTTGCAAAACCACACACACAAATAACACAAAATAAATCAAAGAAAACATTGTACACCAGAAAGAAAGACAACATAGAGGCACAAAAATGATAGCCATAATGATAGCCGAGCTCCGAAAGACTCACTCAGTGGTTCCGCGCGGGCGCAGCGTCCCCCGCAGCCATGCGAGCATCTCACTGGCGCGCTGTGCGTCCGCCGCGGCGAGCAGCCAGCCCAGCGCCGCCAACGCGGCGGACGCACAGAGCGCCGCGTCGCCCTGCCCGCGCCACGCGTCCACTAGCACGGGCAGCGGGATGACGAGCCCGAGCGACCAGGTCGCCGCCTGCGCGGAGGTCAGCGTGTAGCCCCTGCGGGAGGTAAGGCGCTAATTAGCAAGAAAATCTAAACATTGGTAATCCTGGTAATCGGCAAAGACCTGCGCGACCTTCAGGCGGGTATAGAAGATAAAAACACTGTCAGTCGGACTCACCACAGCCATAAGAAGCAATAGCCAGCGGCAGAGAGCGGGCGAGGGAAGGGAGGCCACCTCGGGATAATCAGGATCTAGCCACTGCATCCATAGGGAACTAAGGGACTCACCACAGCCACAGAGCCTCTAGAAGCAGCAGTAGCCAGCTGCAGAGAGCGGTCGAGGGAAGGGAGGCCACCTCGAGACAATCAGGATCTAGCCACTGGATCCATAGGGAGCTAAGGGACTCACCGCAGCCACAGCGCCTCTAGAAGCAGCTACTGCTAGCCAGCTGCAGAGAGCGGGGAGGCCACCTGGAGACAGTCAGTCAGTCAGTCGGACTCACCACAGCCACAGCGCCTCTAGAAGCAGCAGTAGCCAGCTGCAGAGAGAAGGGAGGCCACCTCGAGACAGTCAGTCAGTCAGTCGGACTCACCACAGCCACAGCGCCTCTAGAAGCAGCAGTAGCCAGCTGCAGAGAGCAGGGAGGCCACCTTCAGTCAGTCAGTCGGACTCACCACAGCCACAGCGCCTCTAGAAGCAGCAGTAGCCAGCTGCAGAGAGCAGGGAGGCCACCTTCAGTCAGTCAGTCGGACTCACCACAGCCACAGCGCCTCTAGAAGCAGCAGTAGCCAGCTGCAGAGAGCAGGGAGGCCACCTCGAGATAGTCAGTCGGACTCACCACAGCCACAGCGCCTCTAGAAGCAGCAGTAGCCAGCTGCAGAGAGCAGGGAGCCCACCTCGAGATAGTCAGTTGGACTCACCACAGCTACAGCGCCTCTAGAAGCAGCAGTAGCCAGCTGCAGAGAGCAGGGAGGCCACCTTCAGTCAGTCAGTCGGACTCACCACAGCCACAGCGCCTCTAGAAGCAGCAGTAGCCAGCTGCAGAGAGCAGGGAGGCCACCTCGAGATAGTCAGTCGGACTCACCACAGCCACAGCGCCTCTAGAAGCAGCAGTAGCCAGCTGCAGAGAGCAGGGAGGCCACCTCGAGATAGTCAGTCGGACTCACCACAGCCACAGCGCCTCAGAAGCAGCAGTAGCCAGCTGCAGAGAGCGGGGAGGCCACCTCGAGATAGTCAGTCGGACTCACCACAGCTACAGCGCCTCTAGAAGCAGCAATAGCCAGCTGCAGAGAGCGGGGAGGCCACCTCGAGATAGTCAGTCGGACTCACCACAGCCACAGCGCCTCTAGAAGCAGCAGTAGCCAGCTGCAGAGAGCAGGGAGGCCACCTCGAGATAGTCACAGCACTCACCACAGCCACAGCGCCTCTAGAAGCAGCGGGCCGAGCGCCGCGTCCAGCAGTAGCCAGCTGCAGAGAGCGGGCGAGGGAAGGGAGGCCACCTCGAGACCGCCCGCGCTGAGTGCGACGCCGAATACCCACGCGAGGCTGGCGCAAGCGCACCCCACTAGGCCTGGGAACACAAATAGGCTAGGCATAAGATGGAGGTGCACAGGAACTATAGTCGTCTGCGGTCACAAACACCAGCAGAGCAAGCTATTTCCCGGTTAGGTAAATAGTAATCTATTTTAGACCATTTGAGAGAGTATGCTAGGCTGAGATGGTGTGGCATTGCGACATACGTCCGCGCATCAACCAGCCCTGTAATTAACGCTTGGTCAGTAAGTTAAAATTAAGTATTTTTGTGTAAAATATTAGAGTATTCAGATGCCACTACTCAGTGACCGCTTTCGTCCATCGTCGGATTCGTCGGTCATCCCGCCGAATGTAATGACCCGCCCATCGCCACTTCAGTTTTATGATTTGACGTGTGCCCTCGTCTTTGGTCTTGTAATGATATCAAAAATTCAGTCGGAAAGCAATGTACAAGGCTGGCAGGGGACCCGGGAGGTTGGCGTGATAAGGGAGAGGCCTATGCTCAACAGCGGGCGACATTCATGGGCTGGATAAATACAGGGTGCACTCTAAGTCGATAGCGGAACTTTAAGTAGGCTGTATACTGATCAATACAAACAACTTGTACTAGGTGGCGACAAAAATGGAGCGAACAAAATATCAGCTGTTTCATACATTTGGCGCAGTACTGAGTCGACCTTTTGTATGGAACATCTGATATTTTTATCACTCTATTTTTTTCGCTACCTAGTACAAGTTGTTTGTATTGATCAGTAGTTAGCCCACTTAAAGTTCCGCTATCGACTTAGAGTGCACCCTGTAGATAACGGTATTAGAACATTAAATTCACGACCAAACAACATGGATTCTCCTTCTATTTTACCTGCAAGCAGAGGCGAGTTGATGCCCTCAGACTTCCTAAGTTCCCGCCGGAAGATGGTCAGATGCACGGCGTAACACGCCGCCGAGCCGACGGCCGCCAGCACCGCCGTCCAGTCACCGTGGTTACTGCCCACTGTCGTTAGTAGCACCTGAAATTTGTGTTTATTTATAGATTTTCTTCAAGATCGGGGGACGTGATCTCGCGTTATTGGTTCAAAGATTGTTCTCTCACCCCTCGCATTTTGGTATCGCAATACACTCGCATTACGTTATTGTTTTTCTTCTCACCCCTAAAGACTCCAAAAACCTGAGCCACACCCTGAGCTATCGAACCCCGTGGAAATCCACGCAGCCACAAACAAGCACACTTACCACGGCAGCCACGCTGAGCAGCGTGGCGAGCAGCAGCGTCAGTCTGTCGGCGGCGGAGTCCGCGCACGGCGCACGCCCCACGGTGGCTCACACTGTTGGGACACCTACGCAATATGGACCAGTGGCGCCGCCTAGCTCGTCGCGCAAGAACTAATTATCACGTCATGGCCGGCCAATGGGCTTCAAGATCGGGTGACGTGATCTCGCGTGCTATTGGTTCAAAGATTGTTCTCTCACCCCCCATTTCCCCGCATTTTGGTATCGCAATACACTCGCATTTTGTCGTACAAGATATTGTTTTTCTTCTCACCCCTAAAGACTCCAAAAACCTGAGCCACACCCTGAGCTATCGAACCCCGTGGAAATTCACGCATCCACAAACACGCACACTTACCACGGCAGCCACGCTGAGCAGCGCGGCGAGCACACGCAGCAGCGTCAGTCTGTCGGCGGCGGAGTGCGCGCACGCGGCGCCCAGCGCCGGCGCTAGTGCCCCCACGGTGGCCACGCAGACGGCGGCCACGCTGGCGCGCGCATGCGCCAGGCTCAGCCGGTAGAGGTAGTTCGATACGAACCACTGGAAGAGTTTAGCTGGTGTAAGAAATATGGGAAACACTGGGAGAGCACAGAAGGTTACAAACAGACGGAAACAAAGACACACGTATAAATTTGGTTCGAAATGGCTTAGATTGCAATTATTTTTGTAATTACCTTTATTATCCCAACGTGCCGACTGCGTTCGTGGGTCGGGATTCGATCCGTTTCGAGCCAAAATATGTGTGAATATCGCGATTTAATCAAAGTTACTAAGTAAAGACAGTAAGTAGATCTTTACTTGTTGAACAATCCGGTGCTTGTATGTATAGTTGCTACGTCAATGGTTTGCTGAGATATGGATGGGATTGTAAAGTATGCCTGCATGTACGGGCCAACCCGCACAGTTTACTTATATCATGTATAAAGCAGAGTCAACAATTCAGCGCGACCGCGACGCGTCTACTTTACCTGGTCGGTACAAACTAGTTCACGACAAGCAGCCGACCAGCAAGGGCGGACTCGTCGCGGGCTCATATCAGTACATCATCCCTCATTCTAGATTAGTCTTTGGACAATATAACAGTTAACAGTATTCATACAGTCTTATCAGTCAATGTATCAGTCACACTGCACGAATGGTTTTGGAAAAAAATACACATCGTTCGGGGCGAACTGAACTAGGTACTAGTAATAATCTTGACAGCTCTGGCGCGTTCGACTGAAGATTTGTAATCATATTGTGCTTACAGGCACGGCGAACAGGACGGCCAGCCGCAGGTGGCGGCGCGTGGCCGCGGCCGCCGCGCGCCGCTGCGCGTGCTCCGTCGCGCGAACCGACGCGGCCCACGACAGTCGCGCGAGCAGCGCCTCGCCCGCTTGCGCAGCCGACATCACCCGCACCTGCAATGGAAGCCGCGATGAGATCCATGCCATGTTTCTTAGCAGTAGTTTTATTTTTTTGAGATTTTTATTTAGGAAAGCCAACACAATCCGTAACAAGCTTTACAATTATAATTAGGTACAAGGGAGTCGCCAGGGGGGGCAGGGAGGGGCAGCTGCCCCCCCCTAGAGATGCTAAAAAAGTTGCCAAATATAATGCAACCAAAGTCCTAAGTCTTTGAGTTAATTTACTTGAAGTTCAAGCCTTGAACAATCATTCCCGTACGTCGAAACTCGAATGAATTCACCAATTCCACTCCTAATATTCTGTACGCTCAACTACGCTCTGGCTGTAGATGTAAGGCTCGTAGTACAAGTGAAAAGCTTCATGTGCTGTCGACTTTACCTACAATTCATACATTCATAGAGAATGGGAAAAGTATGAATTGTAGTAGGTAAAGTCAACTTGCCCCCCCCTGCGCCATCGGCTGGCGACGCCCTTGATTAGGTACATAGTTCATCAGCTTGGACAAAATTGTGATTTAGTGATGAAGCTAGTCATTTAAAGCTATTATGTTGTTCAGCGCCTCTATTCTCTAAAAAAACAACTCAACCGTTGAGTGTCAAAACACTCGAAAATAGCCCTTATTGAAATAAACAATCTTTTGTTTGACATTTAAAGACGGTTTGATGTGATAAAATTATTAAATACAAGTGGTTTCTTTACCTCAGCAACTTTGTTGAACCGCACTGCTCTAGGAGCTGCATCATCGCTATCTGTGGTCTCACCAGCCGCCCTGACGGGAACAAATGTGGAGTCGCCCTGCAACGACGTTGTAAAGTCAGTTCTGTACATTCGGACATTTCATCATGTTGAAACGGAGGCAATATTTTACTTATACTTTCAACTCTGTTATGATTTGTATATTTGGGTTTTTATTAAATGTTACTATTATTTGCTATCTGTAAATGAATAATATTCTGAAAATTAAACTAAAGTTACTTACAAGGCTGGCAGTTGATTCATTGAAGTACTCATCATCTGTCTCGGCTGTAGGCTCAAGTAATTGCTAAAAAATAAGAATAATAAGTACAATTTATTCAAATATTAATTATTATCAATATAACATAGTTTGACAGAATATACAGACCGTATAGTCAGCTGGACGGCACGGGTCTCTCGTGGGAGGAGCGAAGCACAGTACAATAAGATATACAAGCAACAAAGAACTGCGCAAATATGTCACAAGAAAAGGTCGCTCGAGCTTCAAATCTGTGTAAATGTACTGAAATAGAGTAATAAAAAGTTTATTAGCTGTTCAGTGACTAAGTAATTAGGGTTCAAACGGTGGAAGCCTACCTTTGTTAGCTCTGAGGAAACCACCCACAAAACATCAACCAGAAACAATATAAAGAGTCCGAACAAGAAACGTCTCCTATCATGAGGCTGACCGGTATCCTTGCTGCTTCTGTTGGTGGGCACGACGTTGAAGTAGTTGTGGCATAAAGTCAACATTGTGGATATTCGGTAATATAACGCACTCAAAAGCCGAAGTCTGCACCTTCATGTAAATACATTGTGTGACACACGAAGTACACGAGGCTCTCCCGTTATAAAGCGTTATTCACAGTTTACGGGTAATTACATGTTTCGTTGCAATCTAGCCGAAAAACACTCTGTTTATTGGATTTGAATGGAATTGAAAAATATTTTTACTATCGCAAAGGCGGATAGACAACAATGATCCACAGATTACTAAATGTCAAAATATATTATTATCACAGAACCGTGTACGAACCGTGGCGAATAAACTCAAGTTTATTCGCCAGCGTTATTTAACAGATGAGAGTCACAAGCACCGCGTCCCACCCACCCGAACGGTCCCACCCGCGCGTGTGTACACCCCTTAATGTGTATAGCTGCTCTGTGGTATATCCAACAAAAAAAAAAACAAAAGTTTCATCGTTTCATTCAAAAATTCTGAACCAAATCAGAATGTTTGTTGACGCTTCGTTTTCTTACCGAGAAATAATGGCCAAAAAAAGTAAACTTCACTGATTTTGTGAAGTATTGTGAATAGTGTTGTATGATATAATTGTATGTGTAATATTTACAAGCTTTACAATGTCGGACAGTGATAGCGATTGTCTATCATCAGCTGCAGTGAACAATGCGTTCGGATTTCCTGATGAAAACACAGTAAGTAACCATAAAATCATGCCCGACCGCTTGGCCCTTCCCCCTATTTCCAAAGGGACTCAGTCTTACTACAGTGGACTCGACAGGTTACAAACAAATAACTTTGTAGTTAAGTTGAACTCGGGACGTACTTTACAACCCCATATATTGGGAACCCTTTGACCGATTTGGCTCACGTTTAAACTTTTAAAATCTTTTTGTCTCATTTACTCACCTACCAAATTTCATGACGCTCCGACCAACGATACTCAAGTTATCGTCGACGAACATTCATACATACAAACGCTGGATTGTTCAAGTAAGAAAAATGCTCTTATATTTTGCAGATGGTTCATGTAAAAGGACCTCACATTGACCAGACCCTAAGTCTGAATGGCACATCAAACCCCTTTGTAGAGCCATGGAACCAGGAGAGGCAGCGGCTGCCCTACAGTCAGAGTCAGAGCTCCATGATGGGTAGCAGGCTTCTATCGCCGACACGAAGCATACAGTCATCCCTTCGAGGCTTTGCTCAAAGCTCACTGATTGGCAGAAGGGTGCCATCACCGACACGCAGCATTCAGTCCTCTTTTCGAGGCTACAGTCAAAATTCCATGATGGACAGCAGGCTTCCATCACCGACGCGCAGCATTAAGTCACTATCAGAAGGCTTCGCTCAAAGCTCTATGATTGGCAGAAGGTTGCCATCGCCGGCACGGAGCGTTCAATCCTCCTTCCGAGGCTACAGTCACAGATCAAGGATGGGAAGCAGGCTTCCATCTCCATCACGAAGCATTCAGTCATTCTCACGAGGCTATGGTCAAAGCTCAATGATTGGCAGAAGAGGGCCATCGCCAACACACAGCATTCAGTCATCGTTATCACGAGGTTTTGCTCAAAGATCAATGATTGGCAGAAGGGGGCCATCACCAACACAGAGCATGTGTAAGTTTGAAATTAACAAATTAGTAGTTTGTGATCCCATATTATTATAACTCAGCAATCTCTCAATCAATTTGGCTTATATTCAAATTTAAAAAATATTTTTTTCTCTTTTACCCACCCATTTTACCTGCCCATTATTAACATTCATACAAACATACATACAAGCACCGGATTGTTCCAGTAGACTCTGAGAACTTCTTTCGCTTCACTTGTTCGTTCAACAAGGTGTTACATAATTATGTGATTTCAGAATTTGTCCCACTAATGGTTTTGGATAGAGGACAGAATATGCTGCTATTTAATTTACCAGTACAAAAGTTTCTTTTTGTAATTTTGACTACTCCATATCCATCTAAGAACTAATAAAAAAATCTCCTTTTCAGGTTCAAATATGAGTATGGCAGATTCCATAGTGGAAGCCGTGAAAAGTGGCAAGTTCAATAAACATGAATTACGCATCATTTCTGAGGCTGTCGACAAGAAAAAGAAGGGCCGCATACGCAAGAGAATGGCCAAGAGAAGATACAGAAGAATGTTTATGAAGGGTAGTGACGGTAGTGACACATCCATGAGCAGTGATGACAACAGGTCCACAAGAACTGGTATCACAGCATTTAAAGGCCACAGTAGCTTGGGTCGCATGAACGGCTCAATCTATACAAACTCAATAAGTGGCAGAACTAGCGATGATGCTCGATCTATTCAAACAGATGTCAATGAGCTTCGCAAAACAATCAAAGAACAAACCATGTTTAGTGACCGCACAGACCACCTCAAACAAGATTCATTCAGAAATATATTTCACCTTGGACCCAAGAAAACTAATAATGCCACTTCGAATAGAACTGCAAACTTAACAGTTCAAAATACCTTACAAAAAGATAGGTTTCAAAGCAACTTTCAGCTACCATCACAAAGATTTGCACAATCAAAATCTGTACTTCCAATACCAGAAGAATGTCATGAAAAACTGAATCAAATGCAAGTGAAGAAGCACCCGCCAAGCTGTAATGATGATCAACCTGTAGACAGTGAACAAGAAGACATACTCTCAGAAGAGACTGACCCTGACAACAGTATATTAAAACATCCTGAACCACATAGAAAAAGAAATCTCAACAGTCCAGAAGACACAATTTGTTCTGAAAATAAGAAGACCAAGCTTTCTTCACCAAAAACTGTAACTGACAAAGTTACTGCCACATCCAAACCAGCCGTTAATAATAATGTTGAAGAAACCAGCAATGATTTTGTGTTTGCTAAACCACAAATGCCTGTGCGGAAACTTTCCAATATAAAAAAGCTGGAGGATGTTGTCGAACCTCAATCTAAAAAAGTGGAGTATCGTCAGACATTGCCTGTATACAAACCTCTGTCACCAATAAGGAAAATTACACAAGAACAAGCATCCATAGATGAGCAGTCTGAGACAATGCAGACCTCCACCAACGAAGTCTCAATGAGGCCGAGCTTTATAAAAAGAAAACTCTTTACACAAACACTTGATGTGACTGAAAACAAAAACAGTGCTGAGAGTTCACCATCAGTCAGCCCAGCTAAGGGCTACAGTGAGCTACCTAAAGAAAAGAATAAAGCTCGAAAACTGGTAATTAGCCAGTCTTGTCTCAGCAGAGATATCCCAAGTGATGGTAACAATCTCCTCGACCTAATACATAAAATAGTTCCACAGGACCGCATGAATGTGACAACTAATACAACCCAAAAAATTGAAATACACCCACAAACTACTGAAGCCACTCTCAAGAACCCTAACGGTGTTAAAGAGAAAGCTACCGATGAGTGGGACATCACTGCTATTCTGTCTAATTGTAAAACCAATGATGATCACAGTGACACATTCACAGATGAGGATATTTTCGTAGTACGTGAGAAGAAAGAAACGAAGCAAAGTAAACAAAACAAGGAAACCACAAAAAAAAGTACTACAACATCAGAGAAAGTCTGTAGAAAGTCCCCAATTAAAGAGAACAAAAGTGACCCCAAAGCTAGCAGTAAATATAAGGCTGCAAAAGAGAAATCAGGTATAAAGGGATCTTTCAGTTGTTACATACAATGCAAATAGTTTAGTATTTTAATTTTATTTAGGTAATACTATATGTTTTTTTTTTACAGAGGAACCCAAGAAAACTGTTTACGACTATGCACATGCATTCTGGAATTGCGACAGCGAATCTGAGGGTCCTGGTGCTCCCACACCACAAAAGAAAATAAATGGTAAGTTTCCGTTAGGATTAGTTACTGTTTATTTATAGGTATCTGTTTTTTCAACCCATAATTATTGAAGTAAGGCGTTAATGGATTACTTATTTCAATTTCAGAAATTGCACAAATCAAAAGGAATGCAACTGAGAAGAATACCCTTGTTGTGAAAAATATTAAATCAGTTCTGGAGGTCACAGCATCAAGCAATGACAGTGCTGTATCTCTAGAAGATATTGGGAAAAATGTAGAAGCATTGACAAGTAATAGAAGTCTACGCATCAAAGCAGCGAAGGCACTAAAAGAAAAAAAGATGAACTCGCCAATGCCTTGCCGGCGAGTAGATTTGCAACAGACCATTTGCAAAGCACTCAACAATGGAGGTAAATCAACCAAAAAGCAGGCTTCATCCTCTGTCAAGAGCACGCCTCCTAAGAAACAAGTTCATAGTAAAGGAAATCATATTGAAAAAGCACATGACAAACAGAAAAAGAAATCCCCAACTAAAATAAAAGCTAACGTCCCTGTACCAAATAAAGACAGCACAAGCACCAGAAGTAAGCCAAATACAAATAAGACCATTGCGTCAATGATATTACTCGACAAAGATGAGAGTGAATCTCCACATCTCGACTTTACGAAGACAATAAGTCGAGGCCGACCAAGAAAACTGGGTAATGCCGTAAATGCTACAGCGTTATCTTCACAAGCTGCTTCGACATCACTTCAAGATGAACGTGTTATACCAAGTACATCTAAGAGAAGACGTGGTCGACCGAGAAAATTGAGCAACGCCGCAAATGCTACGGTGTCTTCAGAACCTGCTTCCACATCGCCTCAAGATGAACTTGTTTCACCAAATACATGTAAGAAAAGTCGTGGTCGCCCGAGAAAATTGAGCAACACCGCAAATGCTACGGTGTCTTCAGAACCTGCTTCCACATCGCCTCAAGATGAACGTGTTTCACCAAATACATGTAAGAAAAGTCGTGGTCGCCCGAGAAAATTGAGCAACACCGCAAATGCTACGGTGTCTTCAGAACTTGCTTCCACATCGCTTCAAGATGAACGTGTTTCACCAAATACATGTAAGAAAAGACGTGGTCGCCCGAGAAAATTGAGCAACACCGCAAATGCTACGGTGTCTTTAGAGCCTGCTTCCACATCACTTCAAGATCAAAGTGTCTCATCAAACACATCTAAGAGAGTCGGCCGACCTAGAAAAGTAGCAGATACTTCAAACACTGCAGTTTCAGAACAAATTCTAAGCACAAAAGGTACAAAACTAAAGGCTTCAAAAATAGCCAAAAAAGAAAAGCCTTCAAGTACAAATATACTTACAAGAACTAGAATCTTAGAGACCCCAAAAAACTCCAGGATCGATCAGAGTTCTAAATTAGGAGCGGCAATTAATAAGACAGCCGAGAATAATACTAAATTTAACCAGACAAAAGTTACGAACCCTAAAGATAAAAAACAGGATCGACAAAAAACAGTTAAAGATATGGTCCAAAACGCAGTGAAGGAGTGCAAGGTGCCCATAGCACCTTTTTCTGTTCCCGATTTAAATAAACTCCAACCAAAGAATGGCACGAAAAAAAACAATGCCGATTCCAGTAAAAAAGTTCTAAAAAATGCCAACCTGAACGATTACATTTTTAGAAGAACAAGGAGTTCCCGAGAGAAATCTTTTTTATCGCCAGTGAGGAGGGCGAAGAGCTCTCCTGCAAAAAGTAAAGGCAAAGATTCCTTGAAGCTGCCAAAAACCACAGCCCTAACATCGAAAATTGTGGATAACAGCTTATCTTCCGATAAAGAAAACACAAACAACCTTTCAATGTATGGGAAATCTCGTAGAATCAGAAAATCGGCACTTAAATGTTGCGAAGGAGAGTCTGTAAACAGAGATAAATCTTATGACTACCTAAAAGCTAACAGCACGGGATTACAGAAGACTAATGCCAGATCAAAACCCGTGGAAGTACGAAAGCCGCCCTCGACGTCTATAAGGTCACTCGACATCGCCACAGCAACTATCGGAGTATTGCCGCGCCACTGCTTGACGGAGGATACCTGCCGGAACACTACCTTTATCGAAGACGATTGTCTCTCCCCAACGCGGAGCATAGCGTCTAGTATCATTTCGCGGGGTGGGCGATCAAAGTTTTTAAGTGTGTGGTAGAGTGCGTTTCACGAAAGAGTTCCCGTGACAAAACGCTTATTACAATGCAATAGGGACTATTTTTGTTCAACCCAAGGGAATTTTTTCGTGAAACTTGATAACGACGCCATCTTGAAATTTGACGCGGGCGGGCGATCCAAGTTTCTAAGTAATACAGTCAAATTAGGCAAAAAGTTGCTAGAACCCGGACTTTTTAAATAACAGGCTCCAAATTGCTGGATATGTTGAAGAATAGTGTTCTGTCTGGTCTGATTGATAAGTATCCCAAAGTTTTAAAAAAAATGCTTTTCGTGCTTCTGAATACAAGCACTCGCTGCAAACAACAGTTTTGCATTCTTGCATAACAAATAACTATTATTTTACTTTGACAAGGTTGCTTCGACGAGAGTTTGCTTACCGCGCGCGTCTCAGCTCCAAAAGGTCGCATCCCATTCTCATCCCGCGCCGATTCTAGCTCATGTCCTCGCCTCGGACCGGAGTTTTTTTTCCGAAAAGCTGTTTTCCATACAAAATTAAAATTTATTTTTTTTTGTTTTGAAAGGTAAGTAAGCCAAATTTTTAGAGAATTTTGGGATATCAATCAGAACACTTTGCAACATTTCTACCAATTTTTACCCTATTATTTCAAATGTCCGGGTCAATGTTTAATTTTACCGTATGTGGTAGTCTTTTGATAACGACGCCATCTTGAATTTTGACTTTTATCTAAGTGTTTGTGTTTTGTATAGTTTATAAGAATTATGAAATTATGATTATGAATAACTATAGTGCCTACGTAATATATTTTAGCTAAGCATTATTGGTTAATAAACAAGTTGCGTGTAATACAATATGGGTTTGATTAAAAATAAAAACAGGAGCTAATAAAGTAATTAATTTATTTGATAAGTATGTAATTCACAATCTGTCAACCAGTGGCAATTAAATCTGCTGTTATTAAGGCAATATGCGTTTGCTAAAGTAAATAAATTATTGAGCTAAAGTCTCCACAAAGTCCGCAACAAGTATAACGCACGGGGCAGGCTGTGAGGTGGTGGACAAGTGCAGCAAATAAAATACATACAGACAAAATGGTCTTACAAAAAATAGTTACAGTGCTTGATAGTTGTTCAAATATTTGATAGTACTTAGATAAATATCACACTATCAAGTTGTGTAAAGTCACAATATAGCGAACATAAAAATTAAATACGAAAAAATCGAACTATTCCTTCTTAACAGAAATTTTGTTATTTAATACAAAACGTATTAGGTATCAGTATCAGATCTTAAAAATATAATATGTGAAAAAAGAAATATTACATTTAAATCGTACAATGGAACCGAATTATGGAACAACGGATTAAATAACTAACATTAAAATGTTGTCTAACAATTAACAAACTATTAATTAAATGCACATTTACATAGGCACTAGTGACCCAAAAATGAAAGGCTTTCTCATAATTTTACTGAAGCACGCTGGTATGCACCCAAATTGCACAATGTCAAAGTTATAATATTCAGGAAATAGTTAGTAAAATTCGAAATTATATTAATAGTCAGGAAAGTTTACGCTTCCCAAAGTAATCGAATAGGAATGTACTTAGATATGACACAGCCTTATAACAGTCTCAGATACTCTAATCTCGCAAAAGTTTTCAAAGGAACAATCCTCCTATCATGTCAATCAACAAATTCATTATTTAACCAAACAATTCCTAAGATCATTTTTGAGTCACTGAATAATGGTAAAACTAGTTGTTAGTAAAACGACATATTGGCTGTGCAATACTAAGCACTCGATCGATACTGTTCAAATGATTGTAAAGCGATATATTTTGAGTTGCAAAGGGTGTTTTGAGAGCTAAACTTTAAGGTGAAAGAAAACTCGTAGAAACTGTGTTTTCCGGCAATATAATTTTGTGCCACAAGTTAGTTGTCTCAATAAGGGCATGGTATTTCTCTACCACTTTAACAAGGTCGCTATTTTCGGTATTGACGTATTAATAAAATTACCGTACCAGTCGGCCACACGCTACGAAACCACTTTTTGTTCGATTGGCGCCCTTATGCCGCGCGCGGTTAGAGCTGCCATGGGGTATCTGTGACTGTGACCGGCCGTACAAAATTATTTTCCAGACCACGATTTGTATGAGTTTTCTTTCAGTTTAAAGATAAAACACCCTTTAATATACAGAGAACACTATGATACGCGAGTTTGTTTGTACAGTACACGTCGCGGGTTTCAATACTCGTCTTCTTCTGGCGGATGCGCCGTATCTCCGTCCAACTCCTCGGGAGGCGCAAAACCGTCCTGTCACACAGACAAACAAACAACGTCTTACTCACTTATAATAAAATAAAAAATATGTATTATAATAAGAGAAATAGTTGAACCAGTGGCAAGCTCGAAGGGGACAAGTTCTTTTTATTATAATAGGAAAAATTGTTGATCCGGTGGCAAGCACGAAGGGGACAGTTGGGAAATAAAATCCTATCTGCCACCGGGGTAGAAAACGCGGACCATTCCATTTTGCCCCACCAGAGATGCCCCACTGGTGGGGCAAAATGGAATCGCACAAAAAATAATTCCATTTTGCCCCACTGGCCGCCCCACTGAGTGTCTGGTGGGGCAAAATGGAATTTAAATTCCATTTTGCCCCACCAGCTTTTTATAGACAAGATTATTATTGGCAAGGCTGACTCATTACAATGATGCAGTCACTGTAGCCTAGCCTAATTTTATAATAAATCGGCATAAATAAAACTAATTTGTTAACTTTACTAATTCGTTTATTTGTTTAAAAAAAAAATAACTTTGGTATATTATTGTGGCATCTAACATTACAACATTGTTAAAATAGTACAACATAACTCAAAGACCGCTTATAATTCTGAATATTCATTTCTATAAAATATGTGTCATTTATGAATAAATATACATAGATTTGTCATTTTAAAATCTTTACAAAACATTAAAATTAAACAATTAATTCAAGTTATTGCTTTCTTGATTTAAATTAAATATCACAAAAAATACCTAAATAAACGTTTGCTTGTTTCCATTGTTGTCCATAGCTTAATCAGTCTTTTATAATACTAAAATATACAGATATGCAAATAGTACAGTCACCCGTAAGGTCTTAAAAGATACAATAAAAGTATTCAAATTGAGGTTTAAATGTTAGAAACTATACTAATTGTACAGGGTGTTTCAGAATGGTCTTGCGACTGAAAAGAAGTTTGTAATGGAGATAATTATGACAATTAATGGAGATATTAACCTGAGTGAAATCTCGTCAGTAATACACGCTAGCACTCTACTCGGTTACAATACGGGCGACTTCACAACCAAATTGTACTCTGACTTGAAGTCGTGGTACCAAGGTAACTCATTTATTTTTAAAACATTTTGTTTGGTCCTTTATTGATAATGATAAAAGAAACTCGTTACAGCTTGTGTCTGGCGGTTTTATTTTGTAGGTATTTTCAAACATGACTATAAAATTAAATTAAATGAGATTTTTAAATGGAAAGTGGTTTCTTTTGCGCGATCTCATATAAATTAAATAAGATTTTTATTTTATAGTCATGTTTGAAAATACCTACAAAATAAAACCGCCAGACACAAGACAGACCAATCAGAATCTTGAGTTGACTTTGACGGCGGACTTTATCAAGTACTTACAAGTAAAAAATATATAAATACAACAAATAAAAGCTAGAAATTGTTTATAAAAAAATAGGCACACATCTCCTATGTATGCACTCCCAAATTGACGAATAATTTTTGTAATTTTTTTTTTTGCTATTATGGTGCCCAGCACGAAGAAGTGTTTCTTTAGCTTTAGAATTCTTCAAAAAAACTAATGCACTGTCTGTACCACTTGAACACGAAGCCATTATTTTCACTCAAACAAACCTAGTCAACGGTTGTAAGCAAACTGATAAGAATCCAGGTAGAAAACTACAACGTGCACCGGGTCCTTTGAATTAGAACAATAGACAGCCCGGCACCAAATAACCAATCAAAAGTAGCATACCCAAAATGGCATCATGGGCCTCGACCTTGGACGGGTAAACGGCTCTTTTTCTAAATTTTTGTATTTTATGCAGTAAATTTTACACAAGGAGCATCAAAGTAGTCACTCTGTCGAAATGTACTCTGACTTTGAAGACGCGTCTATAATAGATACCAATTGGAGGCTATTAGTTCTTAGCCACAGTTTTGTTTTACCAGAATTTTTGTGTTCATACAAAATTGTGATTAAGAATGGAAACAAGCAAACGTTTATTTAGGTATTTTTTGTGGTATTTAATTTAAATCAAGAAAGCAATAACTTGAATTAATTGTTTAATTTTAATGTTTTGTAAAGATTTTAAAATGACAAATCTATGTATATTTATTCATAAATGACACATTATTATTATTATTTATTTATGTAAATTGTACAACATTACAGTTATTACTAATGCGTCATACAATTGAATTAGAATACAAGAATTTAAATCAATGATTAAAATAATTAAATTATAACTACCACATATAATAATGCATTATTGTAAATTGATGACACATGTCGTGATTATTCAAACATAGATGATAAATAAATTTGCAATGGATTGAAAAATAATTGTATACAGGACATCCTTCTAGCCACCACGCTCACAATATCTCAGACATTCCTCGACTACAGTCATCAGCCTGTCAGAGAATAGGTCACACTGTGGTGTTGACGATAGCATATCGTGGAGCAAGGAGAGTCCGCGCAACAGTGGAGACTGGGCTCGGGAAACAGTGTCAGACACCGGCACCACTAATAGGTTGTGCTTGCGGGCTCGGAGGTACTTGTCCGGCACATAAAGCTTGAAGACCTGTCTTGTGAGCTCAGGGCAGTCAGACTCGCCTCTGATTATTCGGCAGACTGTGACCATCTGTTCGCAG
Organism: Zelleria hepariella; assembly: GCA_949319315.1. NCBI lineage: Eukaryota > Metazoa > Arthropoda > Insecta > Lepidoptera > Yponomeutidae > Zelleria > Zelleria hepariella. The sequence continues at coordinate 23,921,431 of OX439382.1, forward strand.
CTGCGGCGCACTTTTAGCGTGTTGAAACCAAGCATTCCACACAGGAATTGTGTAGGATACATGAAGGGGTAGTATCCATACCTCTTCTTAAATAGAAAACGCAGGAACGCCTTCTGCACCTTTTCTAGCATGAGGATGTACTTATCTTCATAGGGGCTCCAGACAACGGCCCCGGCTTCAATCTTACTTCGCACTAAGGCTGTATAAAGGAGTTGTATAGCTTTGAGACTCTTGAATTCTCTTGCGTTACGAATTATAAAACCTAACCTCTTCATACAGTCAGCGGCTAGGGCATTCATGTGATCATGAAATGTAAGGCCTGGGTCGAAAACGACACCGAGATCCTTCATCGAATTTACACGATTAATGGTTTCAGGCCCAAGCGCGTAAGTCGGTCGGTGCGGCCGTGTGGCTCTCGTGAAAGACATTATAAAACACTTACTGGGATACATATTTTATAGACATATTTTACACGACACATATTTTATAGAAATGAATATTCAGAATTATAAGCGGTCTTTGAGTTATGTTGTACTATTTTAACAATGTTGTAATGTTAGATGCCACAATAATATACCAAAGTTATTTTTTTTTAAACAAATAAACGAATTAGTAAAGTTAACAAATTAGTTTTATTTATGCCGATTTATTATAAAATTAGGCTAGGCTACAGTGACTGCATCATTGTAATGAGTCAGCCTCGCCAATAATAATCTTGTCTATAAAAAGCTGGTGGGGCAAAATGGAATTTAAATTCCATTTTGCCCCACCAGACACTCAGTGGGGCGGCCAGTGGGGCAAAATGGAATTATTTTTTGTGCGATTCCATTTTGCCCCACCAGTGGGGCATCTCTGGTGGGGCAAAATGGAATGGTCCGAAAACGCCACTAGTTTTTCCCAACCACCACACCGGTGGCAGTTCCTAAGGAGGCAGTCGGGAATAAAGTACAAATAGCAAGATCAGCCCCGGCGGGCGGCACGGCAGGACGCAGCGAGAGTCAAACGTTTTTATCCATCGCGCTAACGACTAACGCCATCTATGTAGCTTTATTTATCTGCTTAAAGCAAGATGGCGGCTTTGTTAATCAATTCTGTGTGGAAGCCGCTGGACCAGGCAGGTTCTAGAATGGAGACCGTGGCAAAATACCAGGCCACGAGGCCGCCCACCCATGCGCTGGGCAGATGACATCGACACACAGGCGGGCTACGACTGGATGAGAAACACTGAACATTTCTGGGAGAAGCCTATGCACCGAACTAAATCCCATAGAATTACGTATAAAATCAAAATAAAAACTTGTCCCCACAGAAACAAAATAGAACAATACGAAACATCATTTCGACCATACGTCTAATATTCGAATGTCAACCTTATTGCATTAGTGTATTTTGGACTACGAGCAAATAAGCTCCCAAAGGCAATAGGGCATCTATTTTTCCAGACACATTTCAGAGTTCCGTGTTGTATCTAGTTTTATCCTTGATCGAAGGACCTATGTCAAAAAATGGACCAATCTTCTTTTGGTATACATGCAGAATGTTGAATTACATACATGCAGAATCAATATAACTATAACATTAATTTATACATACATTGTGGCTTGTAGAATAGACGTCAAAAATGCTGCTTAGGTACGTAAACTTACCTCAGTTGCATATAGAATTTCCAAAATCTTCTGAACTATGGGAGCGTTCTGCTGTTCTTCCATTTCCTGACATATAACTTCGATTTCTCTAAGCTTCCCGAAGTAAAAGTCCCTCTCCTTTTCAAGACTCTCTAGACTCGCCTTCAGCTCGGTCACCTGTCCAACATACACATAAAGGTAATTTCAATGAGATTAGGTGCATCTTTACTGAAGCATGAAGTGTGCAAGTCAATTCTGAATAATACCTGGTGATTTAGTTCGTCAATCACTTTTGAATCGCCTTTGCCGGTTTGATTTAACTTTCCTATGTTGGAGACCGGCGGAGATCTTACTTGCGAGATTGATTTGCCAACTGTAAAGCAAAAAATGGTATTAGTCATTTACTCCATGAGTAAATTATTTGTATGTAATGTATGTTTGATGTTTGTACATTGTGCAGCTTGAATAATATAATTTTTTTAGCTCAGCTCGTTTCGCGAGGCATCAAGAAAGATGACAAATGCACCCTTTATTGTAATAGAATTTGTTACCTTTCTCGGTTTATGTCTGCACGAGTTAGCCCAAGTGAAAATTGGATATAATTATCGCTTTAGGAGTTTAACTAGGAGTAGGATAGGTAAAGCGTGTTTGAAAGTAAAGTAACAGTGCATAACTACATTACATGAAAACTAAAATCAGAGTTACTTGCAAAGAAAATTGTAAACATGTAATTGCCTATTTCAAGCTTTCATGAGCACAAGTTGCTCTTTCAGCAATGGTTCTGTCTGTATTGTGTGTGAATGAAAACTGACTGACTTGGGTGTGAAATGTGGATTGTGTGTAAATCATAAAAGATCGTTTGCTGTCCCAAGTGATCCAGCAGCACGACACGGCCACAAATGTATTTAAATATACAGTAGGTAACGCCATCTTGCTTAATAGTGTGAACGGCTCCTAGCAACCCCATACATTAGAAAGAACGCGGAACGCAGAACTCTGAACGCGGAACTCAGAACTAGGGGCGGTATGTGCGACGCGTAAAATAAAAATAAAACTACTATCACCGTGTCGTGTCGTGCCACCGGAGCTGCCGTGTGAATTGAAAAAGCTCGACAATGGAAGCAGTAAGAAAAAACAAATTAGTACTGGTTTGGGGTCTAGCGGCGACTCTGGCGACCGGCGGCGCCATGGGCATGGGTTTCTTGGCGAGAGAGCGCGGGGCGGAGGCGCCCCCGTGGCCCATCGGCAGTCCTTCCCGCTGCGCCGCCGCGTCATAGTCCTGCCCGCCGTAGTTGGCGTCAAAGAACTTCTTGAACCATTGCAAGAACTCAAAGTTATCTTGGAAACGACCCTTCACCAGTTTGTCAATGGGTACTATCTACAAAAGAAACAAAGAAGAAATTAAAGTAAACATAAAGACTCTTTCTAAGGGTGCAGTCTACCTGCGTGGATTGGAGGGTGGTGAGGGACGGTGGTGGCCGCACTGGGAGCCTGGGCTTCAAGACGGTTAGGCGAGTATTGATAGCAGTGCGTAAAAATTGCACTTTACGCCTTCTCGACAAATGACAGCCAGCCTACTGAAAGCCACAGACTTGAAGCCCAGCACCCGGCGAGAAGTGCGACATTGCTCCAGCGGCACGACATTGCGTCGAGCTATCGAATAGCGCCATTTTTCTTTACGTAGTGAAATAAATCTGGACGGCGATAATCGATAGCAGGATAAAGACGTATGTCGCGATGTCGCTTCGCCGGGGCTGGATAGAGCTCGCGCCAATAAAGAAGTCTCTGTTGCGTAGATTTAAGGACTTTCCCGACTTCAGTGATGGCGCGAGATCTATTGGGTAGGTCGCGATGCGTACTGGCGGTGTGTTGCGCGGCGGTGGGCGGCAGACGACGTGCGCGCGGCGGTGCAGCGACGACAGCGCAGAGCGGGACGGCGCCGGCCGCATCGCATGCGCCCGCGCCGATGGTGAGCCCACCCCTCGCCTCGTACGCGTCATACTCCCGCCCGTCATAGTTCGCATCGAAAAACTTTTTAAACCACTGTAAAAACTCAAAGTTGTCCTGAAACCTCCCCTTTATCAGCTTGTCCACTTGTATCACCTATAAAACATTACAATAAAATTCAGATGTAGCCAATATTGATGCTCGGAAAGGTGCCTGCAATGGAACTTAGAATATCTTAACTGCTAATTTTATGGTGGTAAGGAAAAGGAAAATGTAATACTGATGTCCTTATAAAGATGTGAATCAATTACTGCATTACTCATAAATTCACAGCAGAAGCCGAGTATTATATCATACAACTAGATGACAAACACAGACGCCAAGAGGAAATTACTTAATTAAAACTGCTGCTGTTAGCCATAACTATTTAGCAAATTAACCATGTTCCTAGCTCCTAACTGTGGAAAGGATATAAACCATTCCATATATCAACCTTCACTCATGCTTGCATTATCTCAGATTCATATTTCTCTAATGTTTTCCTTTACCGTTAGCAAGTGGTTAGGTAGTATGGATCATTTAATTTAATTGGGAACCACTAAATTCAAAACTTTTGGCCTACAAACTGCTACACTGCCATTTATATTCATACACACTTTTACAATGCATGGCATTTTGTTTGTATTTAATAAATATGACTGAGATAGCAAAATGATTGACACAATGTTGCAGATAGTCTGGGAAACATAACAAAAACATTATCACAGCAGTCATTGATCGGAGTTATTTCTGCAAGAGTTATATGTATTTCATGTACCTTATCAACTCCCATTTTCTTGAAGCCCGCTTGTAGAATTTTGAAGTTCTGGATGTATTCGTGTTCCAAGTTGGTTTTGAATTTGATTCTCTTCATGGGCACACTGCCGGGGAAGAGCATGTCCATGAACTGGCAATAGGCCGCGCCCGTGCACAGCTCCTCGATCTTAGCGAAGCTAGACTGCAGGCAATCGTTGACCCACGCCAGCATGTCATGCCGCGACAGATTCTCTGACGTCACATTTGTCGAATACACGTTCACTGCCATCGCGATGACTTCTACAGCTCTTTACCCTGCAATTATTATTTAGGTCTGAGGAAGTCGAGCGGCGGCGAAGCGTCGCGGCATGAGAATGGAAAGTCTGTCTAAAAATAGGTCGTGGTACAAACGTTGCGCCTCAGCAGAGGAAACTTGAACATACAAGGATAATCGTTGCACTTTATGCCGGTTGGCATCCGCAAATACAGTTCCAATGTTTCACTCGGATAAAATGCAAAAATAACAGTACAACGTTCACAAAAGCGGACGTGGTTATGACAGGGGCGGGCGACTCATCGAATTTACGTCATTGCGATAGAAGTAGTGATAAAGGAAGGGCGAACAACTGATTATATTACTTACCGGTATTTTTTTGATTTCAATGCAGGTTTGTAGATTTCACGGCACGGCAAACAACCAATTTTTAAAATGGTTTTTTATCCGAAATGCTTGACTTTTCTCTTTTTTCTCGTTTCACCCATAGACAACAATTGTGTTTGTTTTTTTTCCTAGTGATGTGGTTATATAGTTCAGTTGAATAAAAATAGTTCAAATCGATAAAATAATCAACAATCACTCGTTCGATTCTTTTGAATGATGATTTCGTGCCAGGAGATCCGCACTTTTTGAATGAACGAAAGTCTGCTTTCTTTTCATTCACTCGTTTTCGTGTCAGACGACAAACGTTAAAACATTCAATTCAAAATATTTCGCGGCGGGGGCGGTGTTTGTCTTGGTTGAGATATTTTTATTTTGGGATATAATAATTTGTTGCAATGTCGCAAGATGAAGAACCTCTTACAGAATCCGAACAAATAGATACTGCTGTTAGTGAACGGGGAAGGCCATTCAGGATAACAATGGAACTTCCTTTGTTTATAACTCTACTGGCAATATCCCTCTCAGGTAAAAAATCTTTTATCAGCTATTACGTATAAACTTGTGGATATAAAAAAATAAGGAATGGTTTTATACAGTTTTTTCCTAAATTTCATCCAAAAGGAACTCTCCATTGTGATTAATTCCGATTATCAGTAACATACTCTGTACCTACTCCGAAGGCTTCAACTAAATATTTTCTGTGTCTAATATTTTAAAATTCCTTCTAGGAGCTGTAGTTAGCAACATACTGCTCTACCGGACTTGCGTCCACGCTTTGCACCATAGCAAAGATGAGTGCGCGGTATTCCTCGCCCCTGACAGATCAAACACTACCAAGAAACTGGAAGAAGAAGTTCAGAAGTACACAACCATGGTTTCCGTCGCGAAAATGGTCATAGAGTCAGTGGGGCCGGCCATACTATCCCTATTCCTTGGGGTTTGGTCAGACACATACGGACGAAAACCTTTGGTGGTCTGGTCTTTATTTGGTAAGTTGACTTAATTCAAAAGGCTTAATGTTGCAAGTCATCAAGCAATTGATTTCCCAGCAATCTGACCAACCAGTGCTTATCATATTTGCTGCCACCTGCAGGGAACCAATATGATACACACTGTAGAAATAATAGAGCACTTATAAAAAATATACACACTTCTAATGCATTCCCCTTTATAAAAAATTTTTGCAAATGTTTTCACATATATTTTTTTATGCGGAAAAATGCTCAGGCATGGCAGAATTTTCTAATTGTCTAGAGATATAAACTAAGGCCTTTGCATCTACGTAATGAGATGATTTATACAGCGTCCAGTGGCACCTTCACTCACACTAGATAGGTGAAGAGACCACTCGGCGCTGCAGTGCCTGGGACATTGTTTTAGATGGAGTAGGCTTGCCCAGCACCTATACCATCCTGACAGCTTAGTCGACCAAGCCCACAGGAAAGACAGGTCAATACGTGTGGAGCCAACTGAGCCGCGGGTTTCCTCACGATGTTTTCCTTCACCGTTAGCGAGTGGTATGCAAGCGGTGGTGGTCTAGTGGGTAGAACAGTGGACTCTGAAGTGAGAGGTACCCGGTTCGATTCCCAGTGCGGGCATGTATCTATGACTTTGTTTAATTTCAAAGTTACGTACATTTGTGAATTTGTAGAGATATACAGAATAATTAAATGCTGCAACCTGTGGATAAGCTTTAATTTATTTACAAAAAAGGCTTGGCTAAGAGGGTTTTGCACTAATTAGACTAATGACTGAATTGAATGCATCTCTGTCTACTACCCTGGTCATCTTTGAAACTGCAAAGGTTCTTGATTTCTAGGTATATCTGTATCAGCTATGTTGACTGTTGTATTTGCCGTATTGGATGATTTCGGACCATGGTGGTACATACTGACTGTCATACCTATGACTCTCACTGGAGGATACACAGCTCTATTTACTGGTGCTTTTACATACATCAGTGATATCACAACCATTGAGAGCAGATCTATTAGGTAACTAAATGTGAATACAAAAGCATGTGTCTGTCTATGCACTAACATTGCATTTTGCACATAGAGTTCGGTAGCATTTAGTGGCGCATGAGTGAGCGGCTTATCACCCAAATGTGTGCGTATGTGTTTGTTTGTATGGGGGCATGTATGTGTGTATGTTGAGCTCGCAGCACTTCTAGAAGCAAAATATCTTGTAAATAAATAAAGGTTTCTTTTTTCAGGTTGACAATCTTGGAGGCGGCTTTCTCGGCTGGAAATTTCTTTGGCTCCATATCAAGCTCTTACTTAATAAAGGCAGTTGGAAATGTCTTCGTTCTGCTCATCATTGCTGCACTCAATGTGATCGCCTATGCATTTGCTAACATCTGTATAACTGAATCATTACAAGGTGCTTTAAAGGTAAGGATTTAAATTATTTCATGGTATTAAACAACAATTGGGTCCTAAACAAATCAAATCTTTATGTTTATTGAGTCCAGTCCGTCCAAACCAGTTTGCTGGTCCAAAACAAGTACAGGTTTGCTGACCTCCACAACCTTTAAGTGTCCTTAAAGTTCCATATTTATGTCCTGCTCTTTTTTGTTTTGGGACTTATAAGTGGCCAATATTATCTCATAACATTCTTTTTCTTTTTTAGGGTTCTCTGTCAACAATAATGGACTGGTCATTAGTAAAAGAAATGATGAAAACATGTTTCAAGAAAAGACCAAACCACGGCCGAGCACAAATTCTACTGCTGATACTTGCAAACAGCTTATCGATCTTTATTCTTTACGGATTAATGAACTTAGGGTACATGTATACTAGAGAGAAGCTGCACTGGGCTATAAAGGAGTACAGTGTGTACTCGGCTGTGAACACATTGATAAGTGTAGCTGGAGCTTTGATTGGTGTCAAGCTGGGTGGAAATTTGTTGGGCATTGGTGACTTGCCCTTGGCAATATTTGGCTACTTTTCCGCGATTGCCGAATCCATAGTCATAACATTCGCTACAAAATCGTGGCATATGTATTTAGGTAAGTATTTAAGCTACCTATTGTAATTTATTTCATTCATTATCTCTTCAATCTGATAGATTATCTATTCTACTGCGAGTGGACGGATAAAGCCTCCACTTTATGTGGGTATTATTTCATGCACAATGCCAGTATGTGGCACTGTTATGTATGTTCTTATCATCATAAATTATCTCATAGATAAATCGCTCAACTATCGGGCGTCAGCCGTCTGACCAGCGAACGAACGCCCGATTACTAAAAACAAGCTAATCCATGATACAGCCTTGAACAAACGACCTTAGCTCGTGCATCCTTTTTGGTGGTCGCGGTCGGGGTTTAAAATTAGAGCCGGCAAGCGATCTACCATCGTAAAAAGGTCTTTGAGTTGTTTCTGGAGTTGCGTTAAAGATTGTCTAGATAGACGGTAAGTCGCGACAAAGCCTAATATGCTAAAGGGACGGGTCGCAGGTCTGCACTCCTGCACGAAAGCCAGTCCAGCCAGCTTAAACTGGTTCTTACTTATTAGCTAGGCTGAAAGTACTTAGATCTGATTACGCAGGGAATTCGCTTGTTATTTTACCCCAAACTCCAAAAAGATACATAAGCTCGTCTGGAAGTCAGGAAATGTCCCAAGTTTTAACTTTCCACTCTGCAGGTAGGTACTTACTTCTAATAAAAAAAAATCCCAGTAAATGCTTCTAGCCCCGGCGGTACAACACCGCGACAAAATTGTTGTGAATTTGTGATCCCTATCACAGGGTGCTATTACACTGTAAAAAGAGTTAGGATCTTTTATAACACCTTGCATAAAGTACGCAGAATAAAAGAAGTTTGCCGCGGTGTCCTTGCCACGGGGCCTTCAACCCACTTCGTAATAGGAGATCATGCATTGACCAAAACACTTCCTTCCAGGCTCATCAATATCGGCCTTCAAAGGCCTATCGGGGCCGCTGATCCGGTCGCACATGACGAAGGCGCTGCCCGTCAAAGACATCGCTAAGGTGTTCGCGCTACTTTGCGCCACCGAGGCCATCTGCCCACTGTTCTCACCTGTGTTGTTCAATGCGCTGTACGCCTTCACCATATCGACGTTCCCTGGTGCTATCTTCCTGCTCAGTGCTGGCATTACGCTCCTTTCTATCGCGTGCTTAGGGTATGTATGCGTGTTATAAGCTACTAGCTTTTGCACGCGACTTTTGTTTTCAGCACAAAATCACAAAGCATTTCATACTTTCTGATTTTGATTTTTTTGAACGCCTATGGCACCAACAGGCGTGGCCATAGAAGAACCAGAATACGGCTGACAAAATTAAACTGTGCTCAGCGAAATTTGACAGCCGTATTCCAGTTCTTCTATGGCCACACCTGTGAACGCCATCTATGAAATGCTTTGTGAATTTGTGCTGAAAACTGCTCATTCGCGGGAAATACCTACCTATCTACATTCCAAATTTAGACCAAATACGTGTAAGTTTTTTGCGTTAAAGAGCAGCAAACAAAACTATCGCGGCGTTTATAATGTTATTTACTTATATTTATTTTATGGAAAAGGTCCAAGGCTACTTTGTTGCGTGACTGTAAATCCTCGGCAGTGGCGGCACCCGCGAACAAGTCTCGATCGGTCACACTGGTATAGCAAAACGGTGTGGCCACGAATCCGCCGCAGCGGAATTTATTACGGTCAGCGACTTGTTGATAAAACGCATTGTTTACATCTGTGCGCCAGCGGGGGTAGCATGACTTTTATCGAGGCGGATTTATCCAACAAAATGGCGGTTTATCAGCATTTTTGACGTCTATAGTGGGTTATATAGCGCTCTCGACGATATATAACCCACTTTAGACGTCAAAAATGCTGATAAACCGCCATTTTGTTGGATAAATCCGCCTCGATAAAAGTCATGCTATCATTTCGCGCTCTCGAGCTCGATAAAAGCAAAGCATCAGAAATCAGAATGGATGGTGGCCTACAGCGTTGGGCTATGAGGGTTCAGTCAATAATAATAATTGCTACCTGATTGCTACAGTACAAGTTGTTGGAAATCATATTTAGAAGATAACATGTTTCAGGAATAAAGCTATTTAAAAAGTAGTAAAAGTTATACCTACTTTAACCATCGAATCCAACAATAAAACGAACATGCAAATGAGATGAGTAAACTGACCTAATTTTCTATTACAGGATGGTCCAGTATTTCTTATCGCGGTCTTATCAAGTATTGGTGGAGCAATAAGTGAGCGACTGAATCACATACCAGTGATAGAAAATATTTTTATGAATAAAGGTGCTGTGATAAATTTGAACAAAGTGATACTGCCATATTTTTGTACTTCTAAAAAATGCAATCTAGATTTATAAGTATAATGTGATTTGGAATAATAAGACGATTTTAAGCTTTACTTACAGGTATGTATATTATGGTAATTTAATATTGGAACCTTTTATTTGAATCTACCTTTCTCCCACCTCAATAAGAATCAGGGTTGAAATAAAATGAAAGATTGGATTAACTTCGAATGTTTATTAGCATTCACACAAAATTAAACGTGCGACGAACAGGTACAATCATAAGTAGGCTATAATGTAACCGAGTTACAAATTATAATAATATGGGGTTAAATCTAATTACACTTTACTCACTTTCTATGGCCATGGCGGCACAACTGTGCCGTTTTTTTACTAAATAAATGTAAGTAGACATTTAAACTTTTCTAAAAATAATACTCTCTCTAAGCATGTCCTACTTTAGATTTGTACGAGAGCAAACCTGTATCTTTTCTTATTATTGAGATTCTGAACTGTAGAGCTTAAGTAGCTGTGTCTACTGGATGCCTTAAAAACCGTGATATTTAAACTTATTTAAATGCAACTACATTAAAATTTTAAATGAGCAACTTTAATATTTAACATCACAGATGCTTAACTGAACTTAATTGCGAGGGTCTAATAATAGTTAACTGGGTAATCGCTTAAAAACAAAACATAACCAAATTCAGAACAAAAAATAATAATTAGGTAAACTTAAGTACCTATTTAAAAAATCTATATCTAAAACAAATTAGAAAAAAAAGGAGTATGCTGACACTTTTGTTAGTAAATCACAGAGTTGTTGATTATTCTAAAGAGTACTTCCAAAGTCAGCAGTCTTACATACATGTCATTCATTGTTCAACAATGGACTCTGGTTTCATCTTACTAACTTAACTATTTTACTCAATTATGTGTTGCATGTACCTGATAATAAGTCTAGCACACTCCACACAAGTCACTTTAGCAGCACCAATCACTGTCCCTTTCAATGCACCACTGAGGTGTTATGTCCACAGGTAACCTAATAATATGTCTTTCAATCTACCATTGTTCTTCTGGCTCGTCACCCAGAGGTGCGGCGGCCGCAGCATTGCTGAAGCTCTGAAACAAGACATTTTCTTATTAGTATTGTCTTTAATTTTTCTGGAGGAACTTAGGAGAATTTATTGGTTCTCTGTAGAAAATGGAGGCCACTCTGCCATATCCTCCAAGAAATGGTTAACGACGACACATCAAATCAGACCCATGTCAAAACGACCACGGCACGGCAGTATAACACCACGACAAACGTTTTGGTGCTATCGAGATGCGCTCAATTTAATGTAATTAGAAGCAAGACTGTTAGCATTGAACAGTTAGCAGTTCTACGAATTGAGCGTCGTGAGCGACTTTACAGCTCCGGCACCTTACAGGAATGAAGGTGGTGGAAATCAACGAGCCACTCACAGAGTACCAAAGCGCAAGCGGAGGCGGTAAGACCTACCGCGACATCGCCAAAGTGAATATTGAGTGCCAATATCGGGTTTGCCGTGTAAATAGATAACACCGTTCAATGGGCAATGGCAATACAATACAATATCGGCCTTTGAAATGGAAATTGAAGAGTCTAAGTTCGCCTTTACGGAATACAGATTGAAGGTATGGTTGGTTGGTTAGTGGGCCAAGGATACTCACTCTGATGTCGCTTCCGCCGTATTTGTTGCCGCGGTAGGAGCCGCCGCCGCCTCCTTGAAGGAAGTCCGGGACCGGCTGCTCGGCCTGACGCAGGATCCTGCCCAAGTCAGCGCCTAGGGCGCCATCCTGGAGAAATTTATAGTTTTTATTTTTATTTTTCTTTGATAGATGATAGGGAGAGGTAACGTCGCCAGCTTTCTGCGCTCACTGCCGCTGGATACCAAAAACTAACAAAGATTTCGTGCCAAATAAGTAAGGTAGCTGCCGCATCTCAATGAGACACTAATGTTTATCCGGTTGATGGACTTGGAAAGAGTGAGAAATTATCAAGACAACAATGGTATCTCTGGATAATTTTACAAAGGAGGCAAATATGAAAATAAACACATGGGCCATATTTTAGGCAAACTCTGGAATAGAAGGATGGTTACCTGGTCAGAATCGAAGAAAGATACGGCCATGCCACGGTTGCCGACGCGGCCAGTTCTTCCGATCCGATGCACGTACTCATCTATGCTCTTTGGCAAGTCATAGTTCACAACTATGTCCACATTCTTTATATCTGTAATAGAAAGCAAAAACATGGTTGATGAAAGCTGTACAACGAGTTAACAGTGTCGTCGAACTAATCCACTTGGATAAACAGAGAGAAGAAGCATCGATGGTGTAAGCTGAAGTCGTCAACGCTACGGGATCATCCAGTTCGACACAACATTTTTGGTGGTTGTAAAGCGAGCTGCTAGATTCCGCGCAGGCTCCGTCAAATGTAATCCCTTTAAAGTTCCACTAATACTCAAAATCAAGACTACGACGCGACTTGTCACCTCCTCAGCCGCCACAAAGATTCGACTGATAGATGTAATGGTAGCTCCACACTCTCTAGGATGCAAGACGAGGTGACGCGAGGGGGAGTGTAGATGAGGCGCTCGCCTCCGCTCGTATTACCTCGCCTCGTCAACGCTCCGTTCGTTGTCTGTTTTTCGAGCCGGAGTCAAAGGACGCGAGGCGCGAGCGGCGAGCGCACCAACCCAACCATACTCTCGCGTGAGAGCTCAGTTAGCTGGAGCATTGGACTAGTACGGAAGTGTGTTTGAGCACCAAGTTTAGCACTACTGTAGGGCACATGCTGAAAATCAGCGTCGATCGGAAAAAATATATAGTAGGTACAGTCGGCCACAGTCTCAGATACCCCTTTTTTTCGATTGGCGCCCTTATGCCGCGCGCGATAAGAGCTGCCATGGGGTATCTGAGATTGTGGCCGACCGTACCTACTTTATGTTTACGACAACAAATGCAGAGCATGGCATCTATTGCCGAATTTTGTGTTATGTACGATTAGTATTATTATTTCTTTACTCTTGTCTACTAAACTTGTACTTAGATTGTTTGTTTTTTTTTTCAATAAAGACTATTTTCTTTCTTTCTTTCTTTCATCTTACCTAATCCACGGGCAGCGACGGCCGTGGCGACCAGTATGCAGTGGCGGCCAGTCTTGAAGTTGTCGAGAGCTTCCTCACGCTCGCGCTGCAGCCGGTCGCCGTGGATCGACGAGGTCAGGGTTTGTTGGTCAGACAGCAACGCCGCGATGAAGTCGGCCGTGCGTTTCGTCTCCACGAACACCAGGATGCGCTTGCCCTCTGAAAAACGTAAGTGTATAAACATGTAGGTTTGACTGTGGGCAGGGTTCAAAAGCATAATAACTAGTGGTTCGCCCCGAACTTTGAACTCGCGACCCTATATCTCAGCAACCCCTTGACCGATTTGGCTCATGTTCGAACTTAAAAATTCTCTTGGCCTCATTTACCTGCCTACCAAATTTCATGACGATCCGACTAAATTTACTCAAGTTATCGTCGAACGAACATTCATACATACATACATACATACATACATACATACATACATACAAACGCCGGATTGTTCCAGTAGACTCGGAGAACTTCGCTCGCTTCGCTCGCTCGTTCAATGAATCGTGATAAAAATACGAATTATAGAAACTTTCGTGGTTTTTAGACATAACTATTGTAAGAAAACGGGATTCTTACCACGATTTATTTTCTTTTGAGTTCCCGATATTTCGGCATCGTTGCAGGCACCATGGTCACGGATGGTCCACCCGACCATCCGTGACCATGGTGAAAATAAATCGTGGTAAGAATCAAATTTTCTTACAATAATTATGTCTAAAAACCACGAAAGTTTCAAAAAGCATGTTTTTCGACATCTGGGCTGGTCCAGTCGAAGCTGAGGAACAGATTGGGGAACGAAAAGGCTGCAAAGCTCGTATTCTTCTACAAATACTACAATCAAGACAACAAGTCTCACAGTCAGGATCTAGGTTGGGTTTCACGAAAATCAACAACTGCTATGGAACATACAGTAAGCCTGGAATCAGATGATAACATTCCTTTGATTGATTTAATTAATTAATTAATTAACGAAAAATCGAGCCTTCTATTTGTAAAAATTACATAAATAACTTTCTACATGGTAAAAATAAAGTCGTTTCCTACGTCTGTATGCGTGTTCATCCGATTTTGATGCGGGTTTCAGTCGGTTATGTTGTTTTTTTTTTCACAGAAGGTTTATAATCCGTGCGCCGCTAGTACACACGACAGCACGTAGACGCTTACACTTTCGTTGCAAAATTGCCCGTAATGTAAGTGAATAGAGTGCATGCGTATAAGCCTCTACGTGCTGTCGTGTGTACACTTAAAAGAACCCCACTCACCGTTCTCCGCGACGAGGGACTTGAGCGTGTTCTGTTTCTCGTACTTGCTGACCTGGTGGAACACTTGCTCTACGTCAGCGGAGGCACCGCCGATGATACCGACCGCTACGAACAGGTAGTTGTTGAGGAAGCGACCAGCCAAGTGCTGGATGTCTTCGGGGAAGGTCGCGGAAAACATGAGCGTCTGACGCTCGCCCTTTTGGGAGAAAGAAAATGCTTACTTTAGTTTAGTTTATTTATCGAACAAAACTCACAGCGTAAATCAAATTACATATCTACAGGCCTGGTTTCTGAATTAAGAAATTCGCTAAGCAAATGGGTAAGTATCGTCCTGTCTCTGCAGATTTCTCACAAAAGAGCGTGACAGAACTATGGTTAAGTATTTGCTTAGCAAATTTCTCAATTCAGAAACAGGCAGAAAGGCCAATTAGGGGTTTACATTTTTTATGCTAGACTTTTAGTGCGAAGCATAACATGCGTGCAAGAAAATAATTAAGCTAATAACATATTTCTACATGCATCAAAGTTCTGTTTAAGGCGCTGGGCATAGTATATTAGCCCGCGCGCAAAGAAAAATGCACAAAATCGATTCCTGTATCAAATACACAAAAAAAATCGAAAACTTTCACATATCAAACCCTAGAATTAGTTTGGACCTATCTAACACAACCAGTTTTGTGTTGATATCCATAGCAGATTGCAAGATATTTTTATTGAAAAAAAGTGCGCCGCCTATTTTTTTTTTTAAGCAAAATATCTTCATAACGTTTATCAATGTCAACACGAAACTGGCTGTTTTAGACAGGTCTCAACTAATTCTAGGGTTTGATATGTGAACATTTTCGATTTTTTTAGTATATTTGATACAGGAATCGATTTTGTGCATTTTTCGTTGCGCGCGGGCGATTCACTATGCACAGCGCCTTAACCTTTTTCAAGGCACTTAGGGCTCATGGCACGCAATAGAGTCGATTCTCACGCCGAAAAAGACCAAACGCGCACCAGACCAGAATAAAATACAAGCATGTTTAGGGGCATTAAAATTATGGACGATGGGTTGATTCAATGCATGATCTCGGCACCCTTCGATCAAGCATAAAACTACAGGGTGCACTCTAAGTCGATAGCGGAACTTAAAGTGGGCTATCTACTGATCATTACAAACAACTTGTACCAGATAGCGAAAAAAATATCAGCTGTTCCATACAAAAGGTCGACTGAGTACTGCGCCAAATGTATGAAACAGCAATAAGGTTGACATTCGAATATTAGACGTATGGTCGAAATGATGTTTCGTATGGTTCTATTGCTGATATCATTTGTTTCTGTGGGGACAAGTTTTTATTTTGATTTTATACGTAATGCGGATTCTATGGGATTTAGTTCGGTGTCGGCACCCGAAAAATAGCATTATTGTTTAGAAGTATAGCCATAGCACCTATCTATAAGATACCGACAACATAGCATCTAAAACAGTGTTCAAGGCAATACAGCGTCCAAGTGGTCACTTCACCCATCTAGTGTAAGTGAAGGTGCCACTGGACGCTGTATAAACCATCTCATTAAGGTGATAACCTACCCACAACTAGCGCCGCCAATGAAAAAAAAAAACATCTTTTTGGATGCGTTTTTTGCTTAAAACGAATCATCAAAGGATAATTCCTAGGCTTAACTATTTTTAGGACATAGGTCCAAGATTCTAGCATCTACGAATAAAACCCGCCGCCGCCAAAAGTGGCCACTTTTGGTGTTCTACGTTGGAATCTAAACATTAGGTCCTAAAAATAGTTAAGCCTAATTTGATTTGTTTTTAGCAAAAATCGCATCCAAAAAGAAGGTGTTTTTTTTCCATTGGCGGCGCTAGTTGTGCATAGGTTTGGGCCTTAAGTAGATGCAAAGGCCACTTCTTTTTATTATTAAACGGTTTTATTTAGCTCACCCCGTTTGTTTTATTTATTCTTGGGTCAAATTTAGTAATTCAAATTTCACCCTCTTCCTGTCAACCGATTAATCTGAAATTTTGTATACACTTTGGATTTTGGTGACAATACAATTATGTTTATTCATTATCATTATAAATTCAAGATGGCCGCCGCTACAAAATGGCGGATAATTTATGTTTTATTAATCCCATCAATATGGGTATCAAATGAAAGGGCTCAACAAGCAGAATACAATATACTATAAAAAATTGAAATCCAAGATGGCGGCCGCTACAAAATGGCGGATAACGTAGGTTTTATCAATCCCATCAATATGGGTATCAAATGAAAGGGCTCAACAAGCAGAATACAATATACTATAAAAAATTGAAATACAAGATGGCGGCCGCTACAAAATGGCGGATAACGTAGGTTTTATCGATCCCATCAATATGGGTATCAAATGAAAGTGCTCAACCAGTATAATACAATGTACTATATGAATTAAATAGAATGCGAAATAAAAACTAAAAACTAGCAAATAAAAATTGGTAAAAAAACGTTTTAAGTTAAACGGTTTTATGCTAAACATACATTGCAATGTTTAAGATAAATGTACTAAAAACCAAAAAATAATAAAATAGATACAGTCGTGGGAATTATAAACATATGCATAGACTAGACTAAAATAAAACCGTGGGGCACGTCAACTGCCTAATTATAGTGTAACATTACAAAACAAACATTTTAATCATCGATTGTAGACAATTGACGTGCCCCACGGTTTTATTTTAGTCTAGTCTATGCATATGTTTATAATTCCCACGACTGTATCTATTTTATTATTTTTTGGTTTTTAGTACATTTATCTTAAACATTGCAATGTATGTTTAGCATAAAACCGATTAACTTAAAAAGTTTTTTTACCTATTTTTTTCTTATTCAGCATTTTTGTCCACTGTTGTACGTAGGCCTCTTCATGCTTCTTTCATTTTAGCCAGTCTGCAGCTATTGTGGACCAGGTTGAGCTTGCTGCGGCAAAGCCCACAATAATGATGGAAATTTGACTCACCGCAGTCAGTCCTACTCACCTTTGGTGTCATGTTGGGATGGTCCATCATCTTCTCCACGCTAGGCATGAAGCCCATGTCGAGCATCCGGTCGGCCTCATCCAGCACCACGAAGCGGACGCTCTCGAAAGACACGCGGTTGCGGTCCACAAAGTCGTGGAGGCGGCCCGGGGTCGCCACGAGTATGTGGCAGCCGCGCTGCAGGGGAAATACAAGGGTGTTGTTTTCATTGGCGAAACTTTTGCTAAAAACTGAAGAACACCAACTGCCGGTTTCTGAATTGAGAAATTCACTAAGCAACTACTTAAGTATCGTCCTGTCTCTGCAGTTTTCGTAAACTCAGATTTCTCAAGGCCTCAGGCCCGGTTAATGAGATGGTTAATAATGCTTTTCTGAATTGAGAATTTTGCTAAGCAAATACTTACCCATTTGCTTCTCAATTCAGAAATCGGCAGTAACAGAAACAGCCGACGCAACAGGAACAGCTGAGCACACCTTTAAAAATTGTGGGAAAAAGATGGTAGGCTTCTAAAGCACAGCACAAAACGACTTTTCATTGTATAACTTGTCATCACACACAAGTGCATCCAGTTTATACAGGGCGTCCCACGGCTATGCCACATGGAGGGAAAGTACCTTAAATATTGTAGATGGAACATTTTACTGAAAGAAGACATTATTTTAATTTAAAAAACAATTTAAACTGCATTTATAGATATTGAAATAATTACATGGTTGAAGCGGGAATCGAACCCGTTACATGAGAAAAAAATATTACCCTGTAGTTTTATCATACCGATCGAAAGGCTTCATGAAAAGGATAATTTTTTGCTAAATAACATAGTGTCAGAAATAAAAGGAAGACCATGAATTTTAACATTTACCTGGTAGTATGCAACAAATCGAGCCGTATCCTGAGCCGAAAGACGCGTAAAATTTTGTCCATCGCAATGCGGCTGGCTGATTATAAAGAAATAATTCAAAAATGTGTTTCATTTTCACACTTTTAATCTTTTGTTACTGTGATTTTCATTGATAAATTGATTAATGTTGTATTAAAAATGTTAAAATTCATGGTCTTCCTTTTATTTCTGACACTATGTTATTTAGCAAAAAATAATCCTTATGATGAAGCCTTTCGATCGGTATGATAAAACTACAGGGTAATATTTTTTCTCATGTAACGGGTTCGATTCCCGGTTCAACCATGTAATTATTTCAATATCTATGAATGCAGTTTAAATAGTTTTTGAAATTAAAATAATGTCTTCTTTCAGTAAAATGTTCCATCTACAATATTCAAGGTACTTTCCCTCCATGTGGCATAGCCGTGGGACGCCCTGTATATGCAATGCAAGGCAGAGGGCAGCTTGCTTGAGCAAAAACTCTGGTCAAACCAGTGATGCATAAGTATAATCCGCGCGCGAATGGGATGCGACCTTTTGGAACGAAGACGCGCGCCGTAAGCAAACTCGCGTCGATGCTACCTTGTCAAAGTAAAATAAAGAAAAAAATCGATGTTGTTGATAAAGGCTTGATGGTTGGATTAAAGATAAACAGGGGCTTAATTGTCTAACTTTTGAATCTATCGCGATCCCTTTCGATGGTATCGGGATCATGATCGTGATTGCGACTTTAGAATAACATTCTCGAAGTTTTAAATCGCAATCGCTAACAGAACGAATGAGTCAAAACGCCATGCAAATCGAATGATATTGATTGAACGTGTTTGCTATTTTCTTCACTCAGTATCCTTCAAAGTCGCAATCCCTATCCCAGTCGCTTTCAATGACAGTTTGTGCCGAATTAATGCAGTGTGAAGTTCGTCAGCACCCTTCAATCGCCAAATTGAAAGGGATCGCGATAGATTCAAAAGTTAGACAATTACCCTCCAGATCCACCTTTCACCTGCGTAGATAACAACCAAAAACGATGATAAGAGGACTTACAGCAATACTATCGCCCTGATGGCGGACTGCAGTGCCGCCGTACGCGACTGCGATCTTCAACACGGATCCGTGAGAAAACTTCCGCGCTTCGTTGAATATCTGCAGCGTGAGCTCGCGCGTCGGGGCGACAATCACAACCTGCATAGAAACAAACATTTACGGCGCCGTGCATAGATAATTCGGAAGGCAAAGTTTTTTGTTCGAAAGTCCGTTATTGGCTTAATCTTATCTTTAGACAATATTGAGAAACTAATTAAATATTTTTTATTTTGGTTCAGTAGTTTGGATTTTACAACGTTTCAAAGATACGGTTTTATGACGTCACGCGACGGTCTGCATACTGTTGGCGGTCATAGGAACAAAACATTTTAGCGCATAAAAACAAAACTACTGGACCAAAATAAAAAATATTGAAATTAGTTTCTCAATATTGTCTAAAGATAAGATTAAGCCAATAACGGACTTTCGAACAAAAAACTTTGCGTTCCGAATTGCATTGTATGAATCTTTAGGACTCCAGGAGGAAATCATTCTAGGCAATGTCTATGTATAGAGCAAAGCAACTGTTGAGAGTCAAATTCTCTTCGCTAGACATTACATTTTTAGGTTGCTTGTTGTCTTTTCCTGCCAAACGTAAAATAATATTGAACGGAACGGTCATAGGGCGCTCCCCGCCCACATAGTAAAATGTTTGTACCTTTGCCTGTATAAAAGGTGTTAAGGCGCGGTGCATAGTGAATAGCCCGCGCGCAAAGAAAAATGCACAAAATCGATTCCTGTATCATATACACTAAACAAATCGAAAATGTTCACAAATCAAACACTAGGTGAGAGCTATCTAAAACAGCCAGTTTCGTGTTGACATTCATAAACTTGTTGAAGATATTTTCGCTGAAAAAAAAATTTAGCTTTTTTTCAACGAAAATATCTTGCAATCTGATATGGATATCAACATGAAACTGGCGGTGTTAGATAGGTCTCATCTAATTCTAGTGTTTGATAAGTGAACATTTTTCGATTTGTTTAGGCAGTGTTTTTCAACCTTTTTCATGATGCGACCCCCCTAGTATAAAAAAATATTTCGCGACCCCCTTGACACTTCGGTTTTTTTTATCATTTATGTATGTGTTGTGTATGTTACTGAATTACCAATATTCATTCCATACAACGTATTTATGGTCTCCATGATTAGGATATAAGTACATACTTATCTATACAGGGCGTCCCACGGCTATGCCACATGGAGGGAAAGTACCTTAAATATTGCAGATGGAACATTTTACTGAAAGAAGACATTATTTTAATTTTAAAAACAATTTAAACTGCATTCATAGATATTGAAATAATTACATGGTTGAACCGGGAATCGAACCCGTTACATGACAAAAAAAAATTACCCTGTAGTTTTATCATACCGATTGAAAGGCTTCATGATAAGGATTATTTTTTGCTGAATAACATAGTGTCAGAAATAAAAGGAAAACCATGAATTTTAACATTTACCTGGCAGTATGCAACAAATCGAGCCGTATCCTGAGCCGAAAGACGCGTAAAATTTTGTCCATCGCAATACGGCTGGCTAATTATAAAGAAATAATTCAAAAATGTGTTTAATTTTCATACTTTTATTCTTTTGTTACTGTGATTTTCATTGATAAATTGATAAATGTGGTATTAAAAATGTTAAAATTCCTGGTCTTCCTTTTATTTCTGACACTATGTTATTTAGCAAAAAATAATCCTTATGATGAAGCCTTTCGATCGGTATGATAAAACTACAGGGTTATAATTTTTCTCATGTAACGGGTTCGATTCCCGGTTCAACCATGTAATTATTTGAATATCTATGAATACAGTTTAAATTGTTTTTTAAATTAAAATAATGTCTTCTTTCAGTAAAATGTTCCATCTACAATATTTAAGGTACTTTCCCTCCATGTGGCATAGCCGTGGGACGCCCTGTATACAGGGTGTTAAAAGACCGCCAACAGAATCGAAAGCCACGCACATACTAGACACCAAAACAAAGTACTTTTTCGATAAATTATTGCTGGGAAATTATTTTGGTTTTTTAGGTTATAATTTTGAAAAATATTTTATCACGCAATGGACGTGTAATGCACAGAAGTCATATTGCGCAAGCGTAGGTATATGTTTATGTTACTTCAGCTTGAAGTGCCGATGTTTAGAATACATTGCGGGTTGCAATTTTAACGACGTCGGCAAGAAATGTTCATAATGATATGGCTTCTTGAGAAGGTATGTTAAGAACAAGATACTGAATACATTTCTGCAAAAAAAAAGTTTTGTATAGTCCGACTTTGAACCTCATTACTATCTCGGAAACCGTTGATTTCCCAGGCTTAGTTCCTTGGGCAAAAATGTTCATTATGATGAGGACAATCCGTGGTTTCCCGCTTTGTTGGCGGTCTTTAAACACCCTGTATATAAAAATGAATCGCCGTGCATTAGTCTCGCTAAAACTAAGAAACGGCATGACCGATTTGCATATTTACTGTTTTGTTTAGTTCACCATAGGTTTAAAAGCAAAGAAATATGGGAAAAGTTAAAGGATTAGCTGAAAAACGGAAGAAATAAAAATTGATCATTTTGTATTGGAATCGCCATTTTTGACGCGGAGAGTCAAACTAATTCAGGTGATAAGAAGTTCACCGGGTCAGCTAGTCGATATAAAAACACTTTTACAATTACATACTTCGGATACGTCGCCATACGGTACGTAGGCACGACTAATGCCGATGCCTGCCGCCCGGCGAGTGTGGAGTGGTGGTGGTGGCTTACGAGTTGTTGAGAGTGAACGAGCGAGCTCTTTTTTTACTAAAGTACCCAGTTTTTCCGACCTCTCGCGACCCCCCTACAGAAGCTTCGCGACCCCCCAGGGGGTCGCGACCCACAGGTTGAAAAACACTGGTTTAGTGTATTCGATACAGGAATAAATTTTGATAATTTTTCTTTTCGCGCGGGCTATTCACTATGCATACAGGCAAAGGTACAAATCAAACATTTTACTATGTGGTCGGGGAGCGCCCTATGATAGTTTTCTTTTGGCCGACGCCGTTCAATATTCTTTTACGTTTGGCAGGAAAAGACAACAAGCAACCTAAACATGTAATGTCGAGCGAAGAGAATTTTACTCTCAACAGTTGCTTTGCTCTATAGACATTGCCTAGAATGATTTCCTCCTGGAGTCCTAAACATTCATGCAATGCAAATGCAACCATTTACAAAACTCGCACTGTAGTTGTCAGCTATCAGTCCAAATTAAAGTGGCCATGTTTCTTCCAATTAATGGGCGACTTATTCAACATAACATATCGTATGGATACTAACCTGAGGCTGGGCACAACCGCCGGGCCCAACGACGAGTTCTATTTGATCTTGCAGCAGTGTATTGATCATTGGCAACAGGAAAGCGGCCTAAAACAAAGAAACAACTCATAAATTGATATTCCATAGGACGCCTGCCACTTTGCAGGGTCTAGTGGGGTTTGTTTGTTTATTGCACAAAAAGAAAAGGATACAAGTAACTAATAGAGATGTGAGACATTATGTACCAGGGGGAACTTATTTCTATAAACTTCTTCCAGCCAGCCCAGAGGTCTCGAGCCTCTATAAGTGATTTTAATTTCGATAGACTTTGGACACAAAAAAAGGCTTTTCTATTGCCTAAAAGCTCTTTCCACCACTGTTATACAATAAAGATTGGTGTTACAAAATATGTAATTTGCTTACCGTCTTGCCGGAGCCTGTTTGAGCACAACCCATTAGATCTCTGTTGTCCATAATGATTGGGATGGCGTGCTTCTGAATCGGCGTAGGTTTCTTGTATCCAGACTTCAATATGTTCTCAAGGACATACTTCCGTAGTCCGGCTGATTCAAAGCTATCTATGGGTTTTGGTGGGTTCTCTCCGCTTACCTGAAACAAAGTTAAAATGTAGGATTAATAAAAAAACAAAGATTGCACAAAAAAAGTAACACTTGAGACTTTGAAAGGAGGGGTTCTTAAGTGGCGTGACCCCATTGGGCTCACCCAAATGATTTAATAACTTCACATGCACAAAAAACGTCCTGGGGCTTTATCCTGTAACGCAATGTGTCGATGGCGTCACAGCAGAAGGGTTTACAGGCTAAGGGCTAACTTGGGTTAGGTTGTGTTTTCGACTATTTGATACAACTTCTAACTTGTACAGCAATGTGAAAGAAAATGTCTGTCCTACGTTAAAGAGTTGACGGGGGTTTCTTGGTCTCGCCGTAGCAAGGACACTATTTCTTAAACTCACTTTAACAGCGATGTGATCGAACTTGTCAAAGTTGATCCCCGAACTGATGGTGCTGCCGAAGATGTCTGCCTCATTCTCAGACGGCTCAGGGGGCACGTAGGTGACCGGGGGCTTCTTGGGCTCCCCATTCTCGTCCAGCTCGACCGCGGGCCGGTCGCCGCCGTCGTCGCGGTCGCCGCGGTCACCGCGGTCACGGTCGCCGCCGCCGCCGCGACCGCCGCCACGGCCCCCGCGACCGCGACCGCGGAAGCCGCCGCCGCGCTCCTCGCGGTCATTGTCGCCGTAGTCGCCACCTTGTAAATAGAATTAAAAGATATTTTTTTGTCGCAATTAAGCGGCGCGTTGCATAGAAGCCGTGATGGTAAGCCATAAGGCCGGCCACATGCAGACGAAATTCCTGACGGACAAAAACCAATCAGGATTCCGAACGCAGTGACTCCATACTAAGTCTATGGCCCTAATACACACATACTTTTTTTCCTCCTGAATTTTCATAGATTTGTATACAGTTTGGATTAGTTTCGTTTTCCCGAATGGAAAAATTCCATTCGGAAAAACGAAACTGGAAAAATTCCGTCTGTATGTGGCCAGCTTAAATGTCCTTGCAGGAACCGAGCTCGCGATCTACATATCAGTAGGAAAGCTACATTATACATATTAACTAGTATCACTAACCAATGCAACAACTTGTAGGTACTGGAAAATGAAATGGTACCTATATTCTTCTTCTACTTTCTATTGACGCATCTGGCTTTGATTTACCAAAAGGCCACAAAAGCTGTTGCCACTTGAGTAGGAATTGTTGAATGCTGAATTTATTCACACAAGTGTGTGGAGTGTAATAAATAACATTGGATTGTCGTAAAATTCTTAAGCACCCTAAAAAACTCACAATAAGTTTCTACACACATTCTTGAGAGGTATGTTTATAAAGTAGCTTGCTATACAGTGCCCTCACTCACTTTACTGAAGGGTGTACCCCTGTTTTTTCATGAGACGCCCACCCTCGACTGGGGGGGAAGAGGGAATTCCCCAAAAAAGGAATTCCCTAGTGTTTTAATGCCAAACTCCGAGATGATTAGTCTCATGTGGCTAGGTAAGTCTCAGGCCCAGTTTCTGAATTGAGAATTTTACTAAGTAAATGCAAAAGTACCGCTCTGTCACGCTCTTTTGTGAGAAAACTGCAGAGATAGAATGTTACTTATGTATTTGCTTAGTGAATTTCTCAATTCAGAAACCGGGACGCACAAATTCACTAGCGCCGCCAATGAAAAAAAATCATATCTTCTTTTTGGATGCATTTTTTGCTAAAAACTGTATAATCTCAACGCGAGGCTTAACTATTTTTAGGACCTAAGGTTTGGATTCCAGATCCTAGAACTTAAGAATGCAATCAATTCTCGCCAAAAGTGGATACAATCGATTTTTTTTTCATTGGCGGCGCTATTTGTGCGTCCTACTGGGCCCTTCAAGTCTTATAGGTCAAGTTTCTCACCACCATTGGTGTAGCTATCCCTGTCGCGGGGCTCCCAGTCGCCGCCGCCGCCGCCGCGGCCTCCCCTCCCCCCGCGGCCGCCCCTCCCCCCCCTCCCCCCGCGGCCGCGTCTGTCGCCGTAGTCGCCGACTTTGTTCTGACCTGTAATAGGATACAAGATAAGTGGTAGTTTATTGAACGAGCGAGCATTCTCAGAGTCTACTGGAACAATCCGGCGTTTGTATGTAGGTATGTATGTATGTATGTTTGTTTGTATGTATGTACCTATGAATGTTCGGTCGACGATAACTTGAGTAAATTTAGTCGCATCGTCATGAAATTTGGTAGGCAGGTAAATGAGGCATAGAGAATTTTTAAGTTCGAACATGAGCCAAATCGGTCGAGGGGTTGCCGAGATATGGGGTCGCGCTAACCACTAGTGTATGGAATAGACGGAGGTTTAAGAGCCCTCGCCCGCGGCGACTTTTCTGCCGAAACGCGCGTTTGAATCGCTACTAACGCACTTCATTACGTGGGTGAGGGCACGCAGCTAGCTCCCGCATCGCGACTGTATCGATACGAAATCGCTACTGCATCGCTTCAAAAAGTCGCCGTGGGCGAGGGCTCTAAAATGTCAAGAGGTTGATCTGATTTACAATGGGGTTTGTTAAGCTTTTAATTTTCGTCGGTCTTGAGCCTTTGGCACTATTTCTTACATTGTAACTGTTGTTGGAGTGTTCTGTGAAACAACAATGGCTCCAGCGACCAAGTACATGTATGTAATAGTATAACCCGTGTCATTAAAGAAAACATTTAGGACGGAGTTAAAAACCTAGCGTTGTCTCGCTTTGACTGTATTAATTAGAGAAAGAGGGCGAGTGTTTTGAAGTTCATCCTAAATGTTTTCTTTAATGACACGGGTTATACCTATGTTTTATAAATTCAGACAGAGATTTATCATACCATCATCGTCATTAGTGAAGGGATCAAAACCCCGACCTCTGGATAGACTGTGGCCCCCATCTATTGAATTATGGTTGTTCATGGGTGCTGGCACCACCTGCAAAATTATTGTTGTTAAGATACATGGGTACCACTGAAGCATTTTCAAGTAAAATGTCTGTGGTTGTGTAGAAACATGGCTTACCACTTCACACTCGTCATCCCATTCATCTGCCATGGTTCTGAAACAATGAAGTGGGTAGAGGTTAGAAATAAGCATTCAATTGATTGCTGAATGTGCCGTGTTACTCTGAAATTGAAGTTACAAAAAACTGTTTTTATTAACTTGGGAAATACAGTAGGTAGCTAGCGCAAGGAAACCTTGGATTCTTCTTGGATTTACAAGTGCCTGATTTTGTAAGTTTACTTCAAGGTTAGTTGCTACTATGCACAAAAGCAGTAGCTACAAACAGTGGAACAAAAACTTATTATTTCACCTACAAACACGTGTGAGTCAGTGTGAGCAAACAAATATTACGAGAAATACTAATTACAACACCCTGGATTTGAAGTATATCCACTAAACGGTCGGTAATAATATAAATAATGCAATTTCAATATTAACAGAGTGATAAATTTAAATAAATGCTAAATTCTTACCGTATTTTCCGTGTTTTCAACAATGGTAGCCGGCGAAAAAGAAAAAAGCGAAGACAAAAGACGCAGCGCAGCGACAAGCCGGCCACAGAGTAGATAGATATAAATTTTATTTTTTCTAAATGTTGCCAGTAATATGTAATCGATAGAATCGAATCGAATAAAAAAACGAATCAGCTGGCTTAGCATGAACGCAATACAAATCTAAAGACCCTCTACACATTCGCCGAGCATAGAGTGGAGGCGAATGGTGAGTACAGGTGAATGTGTAGACGGGGTATTCGTGCACGATGGCGGGCATTCGGCCAACGTCGCACGTATTTGCGAGATTGTCGGTTTTTTCAGGAATGTTCGCTAAGGAAGGAATATTCGCTCAGCCTGTGGTATTCTCACATTCGCCGAATATTCATTTCGTCACAGCACCTTGTACCACGACAGAACGACAGACTGTACACTTTTGTTGTAAAATCGCCCGTAACGCAACAGAGTAGAGTGCTAGCGTGTAAAGGTCAACGTGCTGTCGTGTGCCGGAAATCCAACCGAAATTACATTTCTCCCCTTGTACTCGAATAAAAGGGGTCAGATTAGAGGAAAGTTTTTGAAATCAATAAAAGCCCCTCTTTGCTAGGTAGTTCTTCCGAAAAAAACCTTAAAAGTATCATAACTTCAAAACTTTAAAAAATGGCTAAACATACATGGGGGTGATTTGGGTACTATCTCTGGACTTCCGCTTGACACAATTTTTTGGGACATCCTGTTACCATTTCCATTGTACAGGGTGGCGCATTAAGGCAGCATCATTAAGCGTTATAGCTACAGAACAACTAGCAACTGTCAGAAAAGAAAGTACCTAATTGGATTGCGAAAATATTCTAAATGGCATTTACAAATTTTTAAAAATATATACAAGGTGCAAGTAAATTGGTGATTTTGACAAACCTTATATTTTGTGCCATTAGATTTGGTTTCTTTTACTATACTTCTATAGAATATTTTTATGCACTATGTATACAAACATAATTAGCCACGGCCACGCGTCATTTCGACGGCCATTGCAAGCGCTTCTGACAATAAAGAGCCACGCGCGAATGTATGAACACCTAGTCGATATTCGGCCATGTTCCGCTCGCCCATGTTCGGCAAATGTGTAGAGGGGCCTTTTTTTTAGCGAACTTTTTCGCCTGTCCTCTCCCGCTCGCTCCCGCTTCCATCTGTGGCTTCCATTCGGTCAATTTCGGTCACAAATTAAAAAAGAAATTTCGGTCCATTTCATAATCTGTGGTGTCTCTGTGAGACGTGATGTTGTGAATTTATTTCTTCCCTCATTACTTTTATTTTATTTGTCGGATTGTGAAAGAATCATAATAAAATAATATATAACTGTGTGTTGCTTATCGATATGAGTTTGCTTAGGCGCCGTCGGAGTGAGTGTGAAAATGAACAACAACGAACTATTTGGAACGTAGTGATGGTTTGTTTTGGCAAAATATCTCAAAACATAATGCTTTCGCCGGAGGAAGTCAAAGTATGGATAGCCCTCGATAATCCGAAGGTCATAACATGCTCCAGCGATTGCACAGCCGAGGATCTGTGCATTCAATTGTGTGATAAGTACAATATACCGCCTCTGGCCAGAACTCTGTTCGCCCTACGAATCAAGGGTACAGACCATTTCCTGACCGACAACAGCAAAGTTTTAGCAAACAAGAAACACTATGAGCTGAGAATCAGATTTAAGGTAAGCAGCTTTGTCTTTCGGCTACCAAGGCATGTAATTTTATTGCTCCACCTAAGTAATAAATGATGCTAAAATACTAACTTCTCAGCTACCTTAAAGATTTAATTAATTTAATAAAACTGTAATACCAGGTGCCATCTCTGCAACATTTGGATAAGCTAGGAGAGAGGACATACGAGTATTACTATCGCCAAGCAAGATATGACCTCTTCCATCATGCAATACCAGAAATTACTTATCCCGAACACAGAGATGATCTACTTGGTTTTGGAGTGACAGACATGTAAGTTCAGTTTATTACTAAAGACTCATACAAAAGTTCACTGTCATTGTAATGCACATCTTGTATTACAATGTGAAGCGCAGAGTTACTTTAAAAATTACTAGTGTAGCCCACTCTGATATAAATAGTCTCAAATGACCTTGTGAAATAGCACTTTATTATCGTTTATTATTAAAATATTTTACTATGCTAATTTATTATTATCTTTAGGTTGAGAGCCAATCTTGAGGAAAAGCTTTCAATTGACACCATTGACAAGAATTACAAAAAGTACATTCCACAAGTGATTATCAAGAACCATGGACCCTTTGCACGAAAGAAAGCCAAAGAATGCCTCATGGATATGAGCAAGAAAGAGAAGTCTGGAAAAGAGTAAGTAAAATGTTATTAAGTTATTCAATAAGTTTATTGTGATAATATCTCAAAGTGGTCATCTATGTTATGTTACTGCAAACCCAATAGAAGAAAAGCTTACAAAAAGGCAAAAATGTTTTGAAAAAGTCCTGTGTTTTTTTGTACGGATAGTCAATGGTCAATGGAGCATAGCCATCCCTTTAATTAACCTGACCTAATCCTTTCAAACTTAATCAGCAAACTTAAGTTCATGCTTTATATGCCCCCAATCCAGACTTAAGGTGGGACAATAGCAATGTGGCAAGAAATTTAAAAAAATCACAGTTTTTTTAGATTTTGTTAATAAACTGTGCTATTTATGTTCAGCGATTTTTCGTTTGCGGCAATAACATAACAGAACAACAATAATTCACCCGATTATGTGTTCTGGTCATCAACAAGTTTTTTGGGCAGTGCCACTGCTTCATAGACAAGAACACATAATAGGCTGAATTATTGTTGTTTAGAATAATATCGTCCAACCTTAAGCCGTAAATAGCGCGATGTCCGTCTCTCTTCCAAAAATAAGGTTCGCGCATGACGCCGAAACTGGCTGGCTTCAGTGACATAAATGAATCTAATAAAATAATACTACTTTTTGTTTTTTGTAAAGCACTAACCCGTGCTAGGGAATAATTTAAACATTTATAATAAGTTGAAAAAAATCTTTTAAAATTTTTTCAACTTATTATAAATGTTTAAAATAATACTACAAAAAAATAAATATCCAAACAGCTTGCAAACCAGCCAAGTCAAGAGCGAATACTTGGAGAAGATATACACAATGGCGCCCAATTACTTGAGCGAGGAGTACTGCGACGTGCAGTGGCAGAATGGAGATGAGGGCCTCGCTGTCACGCTGCAAGTGTCCCCCTTCCGGGGACAAGACTCGGGCCTCCGCATGTTCCATCCTATCAAGAGAGAGGTAAGGTACACGGCGAGTTACAACAGGGTCCGGTAATACTTATACATATACGATCCCCTCGGTCGTTACAATCATAAAATTTAAGCAACTTTTACTATGGGGCCAACTTCAGTACACGTAGCGTCACGAGTTATGAGCGCTGACCTTGAATGCGCAGAACTATTTTTTTGGGTCTGTTTGGCGGGGTACGCGGGGGGCGACGGAGAGGCGCGATCGCCGGCGAACGCGGGCGCGTGATTGGTATGGTAGATCAGTCGCTCTAGCCTCGCGGTACAGTTACACACATCGTTTTTTTATTTCCTCGCAGAAAGAATGCCGAAACAAAATGTTTTAAAAAGACAGTTCAGAAAGATTCAAAAAAGTTCTTGATTGATTGTACACCTATTCGTAATGTCCGAATAATTGTATAGAAAACCATTTAAAATACATATAACGAGTGCAAAATCCGCAAAGAATTCTTTCAATCGTTAAATTTAGTCAGTTTCTCCGATTTTTATAGTATCACTTGCGCAGAAATCCCCACCAGTTTCGTCGAGCGCTCATAACTCGTGACGCTACCTGTATCGAAAAAAGTCCAATACTTTATGTACTGACCCCTTCCAAAAACTTGTTCCATCCTATTAAGAGAGAGGTAAAGTATATGGTGAGTTACTAAAAGGTCTTGTTATACAAAGGGGCCCTGTGTGAAAAACTACGAGTGACTACTGAAATAACAAAAAAAAATGTTTTCGCAAAAGTTTTTAGGTTGGATTGGTTGGCTCGCATTTGACCGGCTTTTTTACTGGCGGCGCTAGTTGTAGGAAGTTTTAATTTGAAATTAGATTGAAACGAACAACTTTTCAATCTCCCTCTGAGATTAAAAAAGCTAGTAAATAAAAAAATGCAATAAGCTGATGCACCAAAAGTATGACAAAACAGTTGTACTATTTTGGGCTGAGACTTTGTTGGCCTCATGACGATGATATAATTTTATCCCTTATCATATCAGAGACAGGGCTCAGAGAAGGGTTTTCCATTTTTCCCGGTCTCACGCGGCAGTTTCTAGCTCCTTCCAGCCGAGTCCAGCCTCCTTCTCAACTGGGCGGCTCCAGGTAATAGATATGGGCCTGACCCGGCCGACTCTTGCTATTAGCTTGCCACATAAGTCTTGTTGGCCTCACAGTAAAAGTTATTTGTGTTCGTTAGCCATCAAAGTTAATAAAAAGTCACCCTTTAGGACCCTACATTGTCCCTTTTTCGCAACAGCATTTTCTTTTTCAGTGGAGTCACATTTGCTCGATAGAAGATCTGCAGTCGTTCACACGGCGGACTGTCCTAAATGGCCTTCAGATCTCTATAAAAGGGCCGCCATACTTCTTCAAGTTTAAATCTCCGGAACAACTGTCTTCCTTTATATCCGTTTGTGATGGATATTACAGGTATGGACTTACCAAAGGCGTAGTGTAACTGCTACGATTTTATTTTATACAGACGTACATACGTAACTTGACCCAATGAAGGAGGGCGACATATTGACGGTGGCGATATTAAAGCCCGAGTACATTTTGTCTCTTCCGACTTTTCAATAATCCTCCTCTTGGGCTTCGCCGCAGTCGAATAAAAAAAGATTGAGACCGAAAGCATTTACTTATAATCCAGGAACCTGCGGTGCCATAGTTTTTTCTATTGGCCAACTTTTTTCTTGCAAGACTCATGCCATTTTTGTTTCGCTTTAGATTGACAGTGAAGTGGACCTTTAACCTTTCAAAAGACGATGAAACACCATCACTGAAAAGGCTAAGCGCAATGAAATGCCATGGACCTGTTGGGTGAGTAGAAATTCATCTTATAGTGCTACTTAATTTTCCTGCTACATGATGTTGCATCTGTACCTATGAGGTTTAGATATTCATAACTAAACCAATTTAGCACTCCTTTTTATTTTGAGCTGAGATAAAATAGTTTGGAAGCTGAGTTTGGCCAATTTCAGTGTTGACAAAATATCCCTCTCTCGTATTTTTATTTTGAGAAGAGAACGATATTATTCGGAAGTATGGTTTGTAGGTACGATAAATAATAATTAATCTATCGTCCAAAACAAAACACTGATGAATAACTTTTATTAAAGGTTGTTTGTTCACTTTTAAACTTCCTTTTGCGTAATTTGGTTATTACTGATATGAAACATGATTATTAACCTTTGCCATACATTTCTAGTGGTGTGTTTTCGTACCACAAGTTGGAATCGATCGGGAAGGACGAGCATGGCACCTTCATCATCAGGCAGTGCCAAGACTCATACAATGTCTACTACTTGGATGTCTGCGGCAAGAAAGGGTAAGAACTCATATCTTCTTTCTTCAACTCTTGTCAAGCGGTCGTACTATCAATGGCTAGAGCTCGCGCCATTAATAGACCCCTTCAGGACCGTAGGAACTCGGCGATGGGCAAGCACGTGAAACACTGTTTTCTATAGCTGTTTCACCCAGTGTGAGACGGGGCGCCGGAAAAGTGAGAGGCAATGCGGCTGTATGAGTCTACGTGTGTTCGTGTCCTTTCGCGAGTATGTAGTTGTAGTTATAACGTAATAGATCTATTTTCCCAATTTTTTTCGTAGTTTCGCTACCATTTCTACATTATTAGCTATTTCAAAAATCTTTTTCTGACAAGTACAATACATTATTGATGTTCCCAAGGTAGTTCGACTCCAATAGACAGTGTAATAATGTAAGTAAATCACAGCTGAAAGTAACACCTTTTTCGGCGCTAAAACGCATCGCTCTAATTTCTTTCAGGCTATTTTTTTAGTATAAAAACTATTTGCAAACCTCCGTATTGGTCATCTACTGATATAAACCAAGTTTCAGAAAAATCCAGCCTGTAGTTTAGAAATTAAACCGGTACTACGTTTGTATGGGAAAACTCTGCTTCAGGGCGTTCTTAAAGAAGTCTCTCAGCAAAGTTCTGAAATCTAATGCGCTAAGAACCGAAATTATTTAACCTGCGGGACTTCTTTCTTGGCGCGAGCTCTAATATTGCGCGCCTAATGTTACATCGTTACACCATTCTTCTCGGTCAGAGGTTGCTCCAACAGTCGTTTTTCCAGAGTTCTGGGGCCTTCTACCCTTCCCTTCATTATAATGCGGTTAACGGAGTTGCTGTCTCGACGGGATACATGGCTAAAAACTTTTAGGATGCGACTTTGTACAGAACTTGATAGACGGCTGCTTGATGCCGATTAATGGTTTTGAATAAACACTCCGCTGTCCGTCCGTCTGTCTGTATGTCTGTCTGACTGTCTGTCCGTCTGTCACCAGGCTGTATCTCATGAACCGTGAATCGTGATAGTTAGACAGTTGTTCACAGATGATGTATTTCTGTTCCCGCTATAACATCAAATACTAAAAAACAGAATAAAATTAATATTTAAGGGGGCTCCCATACAACAAACGTGATTTTTTGCCGTTTTTATAGATAATGGTACGGAACCCTTCGTGCGCGAGTCCGACTCGCACTTGGCCGGTTTTTTTACTCAATGCGGTTTGTCCACAGGAACAAAAATTCATATAGATTGAACTACAGAAAGGATAAAGAGACTGATGAGGAATATTTCGTATTCGACGACAAAGAATACAAAGGGCTCGCCGAACTGATTAAGGACTACCAGGACCCTTTACGTGAAGTATATCTGAAGCAAATCATTCCTCCCTTGGAACATGGTAAGTGACTGCTATAACCCGTGCCATTAAAGAAAACATTTAGGACGGAGCTAAAAACCTAGCGTTGTCTCGCTTTGACTGTATTAATTAGAGCGAGAGGGCGGGTGTTTTGAAGTTCATCCTAAATGTTTTCTTTAATGACACGGGTTTTATTAAGTAATTTAGATTAACAGATTTTTACGTTACTGTAAAACCATCCTCCGTTAAAAACCATCGTAATTGTGGTATTTCAAATGTAATTTAGTTTCTCGCACTTTACCAGAAAGTGCGTTTTTTTCGTTGTTTTTAAATCCACGTGTTTTGTGTTTCTTCATTTTCGTTCAATCTTGTCAGTGTGTTCGTAGGCCACTATCTCTAGTCTACTACACCAAACATTTATAACATAATTTATAATTCGCGTTTTAAATAATAAGAGTGTGATGTGATGTGATGATTTTGCTGCTCTCAATGGTTTTATTATCAGTATGCATATTCTGTAAGAAAAGTGCACAGTTGCTAGTCCTCAAAACCGGTTTGTTTTCGGGAAAATAGCTCTTATCGTAATAAATATTTTTTGTTTCAATAAATGATACGAATTATTTGCGAATAAATACATATTTTCCCGAAAATAAACCGGTTTTGAGAACTAACAAAAATAAGCACACCGATCATGTCGTCGTCGTCTAAATCAATCGTCGCCGAAGTAACAAAATTTATTTTCGTCGCCATAAAATGTTTATTACTCTTCTAATTTGAATAGTAGTATTGACCTTCGTTCTACTCCCCACCTTGTTACACACCTAAGTTTAGCAAATATTTTTTTCTCTAAGTTACTGGGTTCATACCAAATTTGCTATTGGGAAAATTTTCAATTTCAAAAAATCTCTCCATTTTTCAGTCTAGAAAAATGCTGCGATCAAAGACACGCGTCTACCTATACGTTTTAAATCGCAAGAAGCGCGTTGCACACCGTAGCAGCTTTAAGACATCCATTAGTTAGGGGGATGAAACTCCATACATATTCAATGAAGTTTGTGGTTGAAATGGACAGGAAATATCATTAATCTTTCCTGTCCATTTGAACCACAAATCTGCACATTACTGCATCTGGTTATGTGTATCTCGGATAGAGTAACTGAACGTACGGTTAGCGACGCCCTAGCAGGATATCCCAGAGTAGCTCTTATCACGCGGGGTATAAATGCGTAAATCTAACAAAAGGGGTATCCTAGCGTGTGGCTGACTGTACATAGATACACGATGTGTGCGGCTTAGTGATGGCATTGTAACAGTTTTCCGTAGTTTCTGAACTGCTGTTACTTTGTTTAGGTCTGTACTTAGCACATACGCGCCAGGTCCTACGATTACGAATGAATCAGTCAGTGTTTTGGTTTTTGGTGACCTTTCCTGGTTACTACGGCAGCGTGCAAAAATGAGCTCTAATAAAGCGCGCCATCATCCAATTTTCAATAGCCGCTCCTTTCGTGGTTGTTATCATGCCATAAAAAAACTTGGGCCTTATGTCTTTGCATCTTTACGGTGATTTGTACAGCGTATTACCCTTGATTTATATTTTATACCGTGATCTTCAGTGGCACAACCACTCACACTAGAGGGGTGAAGCGGCCACTAACTTGAACTCAGCAGTGCTTGGGACATGTTTTTTTGATGCTGTATATACGCTTGCCCGGCGCTATATTATACCAACCTCTCAGTTTAGTTTTCATAGTCCAAAGTAAAGAAATTGTCAATACGTTGGCGCCAACTAAGCCACGGGTTTCCTCGCGATGTTTTCCTTCACCGTTAGCAAGTGGTATGGCTACTAGAAATTCGCAATATACGTTACTTTGAAATAAACTAACGGGGCGTCCATAAATTACGTGAGGTGTTTTTTTACATTTTCTGTAGATTTCTCGACGTTCCGATCAACAATTACATCGAAGAAACATTCAAACATACGTATACCACCGCCGGATTGTTCAAGTAGACTCGGAGAACTTCGCTTGCTCGTTAAATTAACGTTATTATAATTCCTTTTAGACAAATCGCAGCTGCTCCTGTGCGGTGATATTCTGTGGGACGGGCTGCGTATTGACAGGTCCCAGTTGAGGGGTGTGCTCAAGAACGACACTCGGCCGCGCTGCCTGTCGCCCGCCGACATCATGGTGTATGCAGGTGAGCTATCCCACCTGCAGCCCCGGATCTAGGATTTATCCGAGGGGGGGCGAAATCTTGATATTGGCGCCCCTCCTCAGAATTTGAAACTAAAAAAAAGTAAGATGTAGCCTGTACAATTGTACATGTCCTACTAGCTGGGCAAGGGCCTTCTCTCAGAGAGAGAGTTCGAGCTTTAATCAACACGCGTGCTCAATGCGGGTTGGCGATTTTTGCGTGTGAGTCATTATTTGGGACTAACCAATCAAAAAAGTTAAGTTAACTTTTATTAAACCAACATGGCTGATGTTCAACCGGTTAAATTCATTGTCCAACTACTAACTGTACTCCACTTCTCCTAGTTTGTAAGACCGGAAGAGCGCGCGAGTTTTTTTTTAATGTTCCATCTGAAAGGTTTTTTTAATGTTCGATCTGAAATATTGGTCCGAGTAAAAAAAAGGCGCGCACAGATTCACCCTAAAATGATGGCTTGAATTAAATTTTCCGCCCTTTGACTAGCCCCCTCTAGATCAGGGGCTGATTTTGGCGCCCCCTGAAACTGCCGCCCGGAGCGGGTGCGCCGGTTTGCCCCCCCCCCCCCTAGATCCGGGCCTGCCCACCTGACGCAAGTAGAGACCTCGACTGGCAGAAAACAGCCCGTTTTACCATTACGGTGTAAACGGGGTTAGGTAAATTGAAGTAAATCTTTATTGGCGCGATTTCTGTTTGTTACACGACTTCTGTACGTCTGCTATTTACTTCTTACTGCGCTGGTTAAGCGGTCCGAAGTGGATCTTGGCCTCAGCAACCAAAAGACGCCACCTCTGTCTGTCCTACACAATTTTTATAAATTAAGACTACTGGAGCACCCAAATCAGCTGGCGTCAAATCTAATGACATGACAAAAAAAAATTACAAGATTAAAAAGAAGAGCACCCCAAGACCTACTAGGCAAAAACTAGTGGGACTCTATTTTTGAGGATGAGACACTGGTCTCACACCTAACAAGTCTAACATCAGAATGTCATTTAAATAGAAAAAAAAACAAACACAACTACTGATGATGTCCTAGATGACAGATCGCAGTAAAAACCTGGATGTTAAAAAAAAAAACACTATTTTTCTTCCGATCTTCCACCTGAAGTTCGTGCAAGTATACCAGAGATACTTGGGACGTCCAGGGTCTGTAACGCAATGGCGTATCGATGGCATCCCTTGCAGAAGGACAAAACCGGGGACTCCTCGTTTTTCTACAACCAGCGAACTAATCCTCTTGATCAGAATATTCTTGGCTGTACTACAAAACCATTCAAA
Source organism: Zelleria hepariella (assembly GCA_949319315.1). NCBI lineage: Eukaryota > Metazoa > Arthropoda > Insecta > Lepidoptera > Yponomeutidae > Zelleria > Zelleria hepariella. The sequence goes on from OX439382.1 coordinate 23,958,968, forward strand.
GGACCGACAGCAATAATAAATGGTACTTAATAGAAGCCCCCAAAATGGGCTCTCACCATTTTGGCACAGACTCAGGTCCAAGAAGGTTGCCCTTAGAACGCCTTTCTTACTGCCCGGGCCTTTCCCAATCTTTCTACGTGACCGAGCTAGCGGAGTGCCTTGCAGTGTCGTTAGTATTCTTTACTAAGAGTGTGCTTTATTGTGACAAAGAAAATCACGCAATGGAAAGGTCCAGATGACGGAAAAAGAGGAGTTGGCCGACCTTATAAACGATGGGCCGACGACATAATAAATATTGCGGGAAAAAACTGGATAGAGAAAGCTCAAGATAGAGAACTGTGGCAAAATCTGGAGGAGGCCTTTACCCAATAGGGGCATCTCATACCCAACAATTTTTATTTATTTTAAAGTACATATACTTAATACTTAGGTTAAGATTTTTTTTTTCATTAATTTTAAAGTGAATACAACTTATTTTGTTTTTTCAAGCATTTTTATATGTACTAACTTTGAGAACTTTGAGAAGCAATAAAAGGCTATTTTATTTATTTTATTTTATTTACTAAGAGTGTGCTTTATTGTTCAGGATCCCACAAGATGTCGTCGTCCCGGATCACGAGTACATCGAAGGCGCTGTGGAAGCTAGACCGGGTGAAGGAAGTCGACGTGGCGTACAAAAGTCTCAATGAGATCAACTATTCTGAGGTAACTATTGATTGTGGGGGCTTAGCCCAGGGGTTCGATTGTTTCTTTCAAATAACAATGAAGCCCCATGAAGATTTGTGCTCGGGACTTTGTAGTAATTTCACCTTTACGGGATCAAACTCCTTAGGATTTAGCTTGATAATGCATGCGAATCCTGCGCTTGGTCACCGTAAATCTGTAAGTTTTATTATAAAGGAAATGTGTAAGTTTTATTGTAAAGGAGATGTGTATTTATGTGGAAACCATATATCTTCGCGCTAGTCACCTAAGTTTGGCTATGTGCGTTATCTAAAAGTTTGGCTATGTGCGTACTCACACCGTCTTGCAATTTGAATTTGGCTGGCTTTTCCGTGTGCCATTGGCTGCACTTTCCTAAATGATTGTACTGGGGCCTTAGCCTGTAACACAATGGTGCCAAAATGGGCTCCCGTTGACGGTTTTAATTACGATTTATTAATGCTGTCGGTCCAGTGTCGGTCCTTTGAATGTTTTTGTAGTACAGCAAAGAATATTATGAGTCTAATTGTAGAGGATTAGTTCGCTGGTTGTAGGAGAACCACGAAAAAATCCCGGTTTTGTCCTTCTACCTGAGACGCCATTGATACGCCATTGTGTTACAGGCTAAGGCCCCTGGTTTCTGTTCTGGTTCTGGTTTAGAATCGCTAATTAGATAAGCACTGCACGAACTCTAACTGCTAGCTTAGAGTTAGTGCTGGTTCAAAACAGCGCGTCGGCCATCCCGCTCTCGCACATAACCGTTTGTGATAAGAGCGACAGGGGGCCAATTCTAGGGAATTTCGGAGCGTAGGTGTTGAAGGACTTCCTTCGATAGTTACGTGTTTTAAATAAACTATTATAGGTCCCCCCAGCCACTCGCTCATACTCTGCAACAATGTACTATCTCGAAATGTTGGTGAGTTTAATTAATAATGTAGAAAAAAACGCCGAAACGCGATCTTCTTTCTGCGCGATAATTTTTAGGCTACTAAGGCGGACTTGCGTCACTCAGGGTTAGCAAACTAACTCCGAGTTAAATTGACATTTCCGTACAAATTTTGACGTTAACTCAGAGTTAACTGGCTAACCCTGGTTGACGCAAGTGGACCTAAGCTATTCAAACAATGATTATTTATCAGCCTGTTAACACTCACTGCTGAATAAAGGCCTCTTCATGCTCACGTCACCTCTCACGATTTTGTGCCAGACGCAACCACTGCTATCCGCTGCAATTTTAATCATACATAATCAAAAGTTGTGACAGTCTGTGTCTATGTCGATTTTATCGAATGTTTTTAAGATGTTACGCTGAAGAGCTAGAAATGGTAGATTTCACCCATCTCGTGTTTAAAGGTACCACCTAGATCATCTATTTAGTTTAGAAAAAGAAAAAGTGAAAAAAAAGTTTTCTTTTATGCGTGAAATTTTAAGCATACTAAAAATACTCTTGTTTAAAACGTATTATCGTCTCTGACCGTACTTGGAAACATTTCGCGGTTTTCCGAGTTTACTAGACGAACATTCGGTGCATACTAATAATAACCGCTGCATCATTGCAGTTTGACTGTTCGAATTACAATGTGTTTATCGACTTACAATGTTAAGCCTTTTTGGTTCAGCGGATATGACGATGACCTCTTTACGCAAAAGTCGTCACCGCGCCTTAATAAAAAAACAAAACTCACGCGTCATCGATCGTCCACTATCAAAACCGGTTTATTTGCGGAAAAATAGCTCTTATTGAAATGTGCAATCTTTTTTTTTACCGTTAAGATGAAATACGTCTCACAACTAGCGCCGCCAATAAAAAAAAATCATATCATTTTTTGGATGCGTTTTTAGCGAAAAACGCTCCTGCGATTTCTCAACGCGAGGCTTAACTATTTTTAGGACCTAAGGTTTGGATTCCAGATCCTAGAACTTAAGAATGCAATCGATTCTCGCCAAAAGTGGATTGCATTCGTAGGAAATCCAATCCTGGAATCCAAACCTTAGGTCCTAAAAATAGTTAAGCCCCGCGCTGAGAAATCGCAGGAGCTTTTTTTGCTAAAAACGCATCAAAAAAAAAAAAGATTTTTTTTCCATTGGCGGCTATAGTTGTGAGACGTACGGCGTCTTAACGATTGTAATATTTATATTTTAGTATCGAAACAGGATATTGCGTATCTTATGATATAGGCTATAGGCTGGCTATAGGTCAAGTTAATAATATGTTTTGCGGACGATAGATACCTATTTAGTAATCATTTGGAGCTTTAAAACGAAAACTCTATCTAATTTATATGAATTCTGTCCAGCAAGCGTAGCATAACAATGCGTATCTATGGGTTTAAAACTCTAACTATCCCTACGTCCTACGTCTATCTACGTCAAACAAAAGGGTGAGATGCATATACAAGGTGTTGTTTTGGTCAGTGACACCCGACCCAGGGACGATAGTTTGAGTAACGCTTGAAATTCCTAGCTCCTGCGGCACGGCTGCATCGAAACAAATTTATCTGCCGGTTTCTGAATTGAGAAATTCGCTAAGCAAATGGGTAAGTATCCTTCTGTCTCTGCAGATTTCTCACAAAAGAGCGTGACAGAACGATACGTAAGTATTTACTTAGTAAAAATCTCAATAAAAAAACCGGGCCTAAGTCTATCGCGTTAATCATTCCCGAGAACTTATACTCAGACTCTACTCGTAGCCTGGGTGTATATTTGGTCTGCATAAATAAATGTTCTTCTGTTAAGAATAATTAAAATAATGTTGTTTTACCGTCTTAATACAATAAGAACAAAATTCAAAATAAAGTTCAAATTATATAAACGGCTGAACCGATTTTGATGAAACATGTCCAAGAACAGTCGCTAGAAAACCTGCTTTCAAATCGGCTCCACCGTTTTACAGCTACAGTGCCACAGACAGACACACACACACACACACATAGCGGTCAAACTTATAACACCCCTCTTTTTGTATCGGGGGTTAAAAATTGCTGAGTTTAATAATTTTCCACCACGCTTAGGCCCGTAATATCAATCACAGTTTAAACTCAGACCATAGCTTAAACCTCGCATTTTGTATGAAAATTAATCGACAGATAGGGTTTAAAATAGCTTTTTTGGTTTAAACTGTGATTGATATTACGGGCCTTACTACAGGGTGCACTCTAAGTCGGTAGCGGAACTTTAAGTAGGCTGTCTACTGATCAAAACAAACAACTTGTACTAGGTGGCGAAAAAACTGGAGCTAAAAAAATATCAGATGTTCCATACAAAAGGTCACTTATACCGTCGTACATCAGAATGTTCTGTGTCCACACCCTACTATATTGATTAAGTTTCAAATAAGTGTCACTAACCCCTGCTGTTTTAGCACCAAATTAAATCACACCAGTAAATCACTCAGTCAAAGGACCACGGGCACATTAGTATGAAGTCTGGGCCCACTGACAGTTGACACTTGATGAAATTTTTTACATTGTCCGACCTCAATAAACTTCATGTCAAATGAAAGCTCTTAAAGAGTACTTCAATTTATTCTACGGCAGCTTAGTCAAAATCGAGCGCGAAAATGGTGTTTTGGGCACATTTGTCCCATTTTATGAAGATTGTCCGACCTCAATAAACATCATGTCAAATGAAAGCTCTTGAAGAGTACTTCAATTTATTCTATAGCAGCTTTGTCAAAATCGCGCGCGAAAATGGTGTTTTGGGCACATTTGTCCCATTTTATGAAGATTGTCCGACCTCAATAAACTTCATGTCAAATGAAAGCTCTTGAAGAGTACTTCAATTTATTCTATGGCAGCTTTGTCAAAATCGCGCGCGAAAATGGTGTTTTGGGCACAATGTCCCATTTTATGAAGATTGTCCGACCTCAATAAACTTCATGTCAAATGAAAGCTCTTGAAGAGTACTTCAATTTATTCTATGGCAGCTTAGTCGAAACCGAGCGCGAAAGTGGTGTTTTGGGGATGGGCATATTGGGCCCACCGACAGTTGACATTTTACATTGTCCGACCTCAATAAACTTTATGTCAAATGAAAGCTCTTGAAGAGTACTTTAATTTATTCTTTGGTAGCTTAGTCAAAATCGTGCGCGAAAATGGTGTTTTGGGCATATTTGTCCCATTCTATGAAGATTGTCCGACCTCAATAAAACTCATGACAAATAAAAGCTCTTGAAGCGTACTTCAATTTATTCTATGGCAGCTAAGTCGAAATCGAGCGCGAAATTGGTGTTTTGGGGATGGGCATATTGGGCCCACTGACAGTTGACATTTTACTTTGTCCGACCTCAATAAACTTTATGTCAAATGAAAGCTCTTGAAGAGTACTTCAATTTATTCTACGGCAGCTTAGTCGAAATAAAGCGCGAAAATGTTGTTTTGGGCATATTTGTCCCATTTTATGAAGATTGTCTGACCTCAATAAATCTCATGTCAAATGAAAGCTCTTGAAGCGTACTTCAATTTATACTATGGCAGCTAAGTCGAAATCGAGCGCGAAAGTGGTGTTTTGGGGATGGGCATATTGGGCCCACTGACAGTTGACATT